>JNEM01014023.1:0-19084 GCA_000697335.1 Conidiobolus incongruus B7586 | reverse complement strand
TTAAATTATTTAAACTTTTTTTTCTTTATTTAATATTTTTTAAGTTAATAAAATTATGTTATAGATATTTTATTAAAGAATTTTGAATATTTACTTTTTTATTTTAATTATAAAAACTTAACAAATATTAACTTAATGATTATTAATGAAGGAGATAAAAAATCTATTAAAATACTTCAAAAAACATTATTAAATAATAATATCTTTATTTTATTTAAAGAAAAACTCTTTAAATTATTAGAAAAATAATTAAAGTATATTAAAAGATTTAAAATTATTGATAATTTATTATATTATAATAATTGTTTATATGTCTTTATTATTCTTCAAATTTAATTAATAATATTTAATGAATTATATAATTTATTTATTAAAAGACATTAAAACTAATTAAAGATTGTTAAGAGAATTAAAATATTATTAATCTTTTATTATTAAATTAATTTAAAAATACATTAATACTTATGATATATAATAAAGAATTAAATATACTACCTAATTAAAATATAATAAATTTATTCTTATATAAGTGTTTAATAAAACTTACTAATAAATCTAGTTTAATTTTATAAAAGTTTTCAAATTAACAAATAATTATAATAATTTATTAATTATTAATGATCTATTTTTTAAATTTATTTATTTTATTCTTTGTTTTAAAACTTCTATAGTTAAAGTTATTACATAACTATTATTAATATCTTTACCTAATATAAAATTTTATAAATTACAATATCTAATAAAATATATAATTTTACTCTTAATTTTAAAATTTATTTTCTTTTCACTTTAAAATTAACTTAGTTATATTTATTATTAATTATTATTAAACTAACAAACTTATTGAAAAAATTATTAAAACTTTAAAATAAATAATTAAAGTTTATATTAACATTAATTATTAAATTAAGATACTTATATCTACTAACTTCAATATTCATTTAATATTTTTATTAACAAATCAATAAGTTTTAACTTTTAGTTTATTATTTATTGTAAATATCTTAATTTAATAATTTTCTTCAAAATTTTAAATTAACTTACCTTTAAATGTTATTAAGTTCTAAACTAATATTAAATATTTTAACTTTTTTACTAAATTTAACTTACAAGAAAATTAAAAGATCAGAGAATAATAATATATATAGTTATTTAAAAATTCTCTTAAATATAAAATTAATAAATTTATATATTTAAACAATTTATCCTTAAACTTATCTTACTTAAGTTTAATTTAAGTTTATAATTTTTACCATTATACTATAATCCCTATAAAATTTAATTTATTGATTTAAATTTTGAAAATATTATCTTAGAATTATATTTAACTTTAAAGATTAACTTTGCCTTTTATATATTTAAAATCAAGTTTTATTTTAAAGATTTTAATATATTTCTTAATTAATTAAAAGTTTTATAACTAGATTTAATTATTAATTAACATAAAGAACAAAAATACTATATTAATTACATAGTTAAATTTAAATCTATTAAGAATAAGCTTTATTTTTATATAAAATAAATAAGTTATTTTATTAAAGAATTTATATAAAAACTTTTAGAAAATATTAAAAATATTTTAATTTATTATACCAACTTATAAAAATCTAAAGAGTGTGTTTTTTAAAAACTTATTAAAAAAATATTAAAAAACTAATTTTTTAAATTCTTATATATATTTCTTTATAATTCAACTAATTATAAATTATATAATTAATTTATATTTTTATAACTGAATTAATTATACAAAAATATTAAATTATTTAATAAATAAGTTTCTTTTTTCTTTTTAATTCTTATTATTTCTTATTTTTTTCATTATTTCTCAAATTATAATATATTAATACTATCTAATATAAATCTTAATATATTAGTAACTTATCCCAGTTTAAAACTTAATTGAACTTTATTTATATATTCATATTATATCCCATATTATATTACCATGTTTTATATTATATTACCCTTATATTAAGTCTTCCTCTATATTTTATTAGTTATCTTTTATTATTATACTTATATTTTCACTCTATTTATAATTAAAAAAATAATAAATAGAATTAATTTTCTAAATTTAAATAAATTTTAAATAATTTCTCTATTAATTTTAAAGTAATTTCCTTAATAATAAATTATTAATTTAGATAATACTTTATGGTTAATAGATACTTGTAAATTTTATATAATTTTAGAGGGTTTATAGTTAAGTTTTATTAATAATAAAATAAAAAACATTTGATAATTATTGTTTAGTTTAAATATAATTAAATTAAATAACAAATTTTAAAAAATTAATTATTTAATTAGCAAAACTATTATATATATACAATATAAAAATATTTATTTTCTTATTTGTTTTGTATATATTTTTTAATATAATAGTAATTATTTTTTTAAAAATAAGAAATTAAAAAATTTCCTATTTCTTAAATTCCATAATAATATTATTGAATAATTTTTGAAATTATTATCACTTCTTCAGGTATATAGTTATATTTATTAAATAATAATTAATATTGATCTTCATACTAATATCAACTAATACCCTAATATTGAATATTATTATAAAAAATAATCAACTAACAACAGTTTAAAAATGATTTATTGTAATTAATGGATATTATCCAAACCAAATAGGAAAGTCAAAATAATTAATTCTGATATCCTTATCTAGGTTATAGAAAAGGATACAGAACATTATTTGATCAAGGATGCAAAGATAATAACTAAATAGTTTCATCACTTTGAATCATATGCTATACGAATATAGTAAATATTCATCCAAATAAGTAAAGTATTTGCGAAAGATCAAAATAATCTTAAAAGGATCATAGCTATGTCTTAAAAGATTAAGACTGAAAATTCAATTGTTTGATGGAGTACCTGTTAAACAACTCCGAATATTTGAGGTGTGTCACTTAATGAGCATTCTAATAATTTTATCCAATCAGCTGTTGATTATATAATTTTAAAGATATAAATATTTGTAATTTAGCAGATTTGTTTATTAATAAATTTTTGACTTTAATCTGGTGTAATATATTTTGAATCGTATTGAAAATATGTTAATGATGAATAATTGTGTATTGAAAGTGAATAAAAGATTGGAAAATTGAGTTTTATAACATTGTACTCTATTCACAATAATTTTGAAACAAATTACATTTTTCTATAATTTTTGTATATTCTTGAAATTATTCTTTCAATGTATATATGGAATTTAAGATACATTATGTTGATAATTTTGGTCACATGCTATCTTTAAATGCATTGAAGAGATTATAGCAAATTATGGGCTATAAAAGATATTAAAATATATGTTATTTATTTTACACGTAAATATTTATTTGAATATATATTTGCAAAATTTATTTGATTGAAGATAATAATAAAATCAAACATATTGTCTAATATTTAATTGCAAAGTCGAATACAATATTTGCTTTAAAATATATGTAATAAGCCATATACGATATTTGAAATACTTTATATCTAAATCATAAAATTTTATATTTTCAACTTCTTAACCAAAACAGGAGTTACTGATTAAGGTTAACATTTTGTTCATCTATATATTGATCCATAGCCAGAATAATATTTAATTTCAATTCAATTTATCACATAAATATTTATTTTTAAAGGATGTAATATCTTTTTATAGTTAAATGTTTTCCCTCATATTTATAAATGAAAAAAGGGTCAAATTAGTTGAGTACTAAAATAGCCTAATCTATAACGATTTTATAAATAAATTCAAATTGAGTTATTGATGAGTTTTATTAAAATCACAACATAGGTTATGACCATTAGAACTAACATATATCTATTGATCAAAATTGGATAATTAAAATAATAATTAAATTTTTTAAAATTATATTCTAATTATTTTTAAATATGTTAATCAAATTCATTATACAGTATATTTATCATCAAGCTAACAAAATGTTTAATATCATATATATAATTAAAATTAACATTATATTGAATAACTTTAAATCAAGATATATTTATGGAATATAGTAGTATAACAATACACCTCTTCCTCATATTTTGGATTTAGGATATCAATAATAAAATAATTAGAAATGATCCTTAATCCCTATAAAAAAATTGAAATTAGACTGAAATTTACTTAAAGAGTAGTTTCTGTTTTTGTTAATTCATTTCAATTTGAATTTGAAATTTGTTTTTGATTTATTTGATTGATTAAACAATTATGGTAAACAAAAATCAATATTCTATTAATATTATTATTAAATCAAATATTATTGTGAAATTGATTGATATATCGAATTCGATTTATAAATTATTAACCTACTATAATGTTCACTTGAAAAAACGTATTATTATTTTGAACATGGCTTGCGATTCATAGAGATTTTAATATTTCATCTCAACAACGGTTAAATAATATATATCACAACTTGATGATTAAATAATTAACATTAAAACAACCTAGTAGCAAGCCACCAAACTTTTAAGTTCTTAAAACTTAATTTTATTAACAATAAATATGTTTATATATTAAAGCCCAGTATTGGGTATCAATTTATAAATAATCTATTGATTTGAATTGAATTGAAATTAGTGATGTAAAAAATTTCTAATATATTTTTATATAAAAGAAAAATAAACTATATTCATTATTAAATATTGATTGATTATCATTTTTAAACTAGGGACAAGAGGATTTGATTTTTTAACCCTTGATCTTCAATTCACTAATTGAACAATATTAACTGCATTGAATTCGACCTTTATTAATAGAATATGCATGATTTATAAAAATATTCAACTCTAAATTTCACTATTGAATATTAGCTATTTTACATATATTATATTCACGATTATTGTCTTCAATTTCTATTATAAAAAAATTATAGCTGTTTATAATAACTTTTAATCTAGTATATTTAAGGTTATTGGAATTGTAATAATGATTTAAATTGAATACAATATGATCAATTGAAAAAGTTATCCAAATAACGAAATATTCACTAATGAATAATTTATTGCCTAGAACCCTTAATATAACTATTAAAAAATATATTATAGAATCTTGATTTATATTACCATTCAAGCAAATATCATATAATGTCAAGTTTGACGATATTGAGATACTATGACAAATATATCTATATAAATTAATCATAAAATTTGTAGTATTAAAATATAAATGGTTAATTCATAAACATAAAGAAAAAAAATTAATAAATAATATTCAATAATTGAGCTTAATGATATCATGTATAATATTAAATATTAACAAGTTTTAATTTCTCCGTTGTTTAATAATATTTTATTTAATTTGAAATAGTTAACTTTTTAAATAATACACTAAAAGACCACATTTAATGGGATAGAATATAAACCTATCATGTTTCATATATTTCTTATTTTTTAATTAAAGCTATATTTATTAATCCACACAATATATATATTTTAAAAGGAAAATGAATTCGATCCTTGTTTTTATCTCTTGAGAATCAATACATCATAGCCTAGGCTTAATAATAATAATCTATTTTCAATTTTATGATCTACAATTAATTGTTAATATTATATAAATTTATTAATGTATACGGCTATGATTAAATGATTAATAAAAATATCAGAAATTGATAGAAGATGTTTTAGAGTTCCTTAACATATACAGCATTTATTCTATTTAATATTCATATTACTACTCCTATTAATCCAATGTGTTTATCAAATTATTTGAAATTTATTAAAATCTATGGAATAATGTGGTCTAATGTAGATTAAATTTTATAAAATTATTTCAGTTAAAGATATAAAATATTAAATATTTTTTAATAAGATCAATTATTATATAGCATGAAAAATAATATCCAATTGAACAAATACTTAATTATATTGAATTTTGTATAGCAAGAACAATATAAATTTAACAAATCAAATATAAAAGACTATATGTTTAATGAAATGATGGCTCAAATAAAGTATCGCCGTCAACCACAAAGAGATAAAATAAATAATTTTGTTTGAAAAAAAGATAAATAGATAGATATGTTGTATTGGTTTGTATTATCATATAAATTTAAATAAAATATAATAACTATAGTTTTGAAACTAAATAGTTTGATATTTTACTCTTGATTGAAATGAAAAAAAGAGATGGGTTATAGTTTTTCTTAATTGAGAAGTCTGCCCCTCTTTGTTTGACACGATTAATACGAAAATAGTGAAAGATTTAGCCAAATAATTTATCCCTCTCCTATTTCCTAGGCTCAATACTGACCAACCAATACAATATAAGAATAATTACTAAAACTTTAATTACTCAACAAGTTATATTTAAAATTCATTGCTGTTTCAAGTTAAAGGATTTAGGGTGAAAAGTATCAATTCAATGGTGCTAGCCCTCAATTTAAATTCGACTATTATTCTGATTAAACTATTAATTACTTTTTTTTCCCAAATTCGTCTCTAGTATTAAGTTTTACCCCTTATCAAATTATTAAATTATAATTAAATGGGTATACATAGTATTATAGAAAATGGTTTATCCCTAAACAGTTTTAATTAAGGGTAAGTGGTTTTTAATATTTCTCTCGCTATATATATACTAGTCTTCAGCGTTTACATTTTATTATCAGCTCAATTAGAAATTACATATTAATTAATATGCATTCTCCATTCGCTCTATACAATAACTACACTTCAATGAATCCCTTGAATAGCATAAATGATTTGAAATCACCTGTTTGCTTTCATCTTCCTCCTTTCAATATTGCTTTTCCTGAGACTTTAATAGAGCAATCTGAAAAAGAGGATAAAGCGGATTATTTCCAGTGCAAAGAAAGTCATCCACTCTCTTCAATGACCTCATCTAGCACTTGTTCATCTCCACTTCCTCTCCAACAGGCGTCTTTAGCAAAGCCCACAACTCTGAATTGGTCCCACCAATTCATCAATTTTACCAACAACTTTCCCAACCTAATTGTCAAGAAAAGACCAAGAAGCAAATATGAAGAAGTGAAGCGTCTCTATCCTTGCAAATACCCCAATTGCAACAAGGCATATGGAGCTCTAAATCATTTAAATGCACATATCGTGAGCAAAGGACACGGACCAAAGAGATCCCCAGTCGAGTTTCAAGAACTTCGAAAAGCTATTAAATTAAGAATAATTTAAAAATGATCAAAAATTTTTATTCATAAAATCATTTATTCACTAATGTTCTATGTTAGTCAAGTTGATCTTGAATAGCATAATCAAAAATTATTATATTGATATTAATAAAAATTTATTTATAATTAATTCATTATATAATATTAGTTAACTTATAATAATATAATTTAAAAAAATTTTAATAAAAAGATTTTTATTGTATATAACTTAAATGAAGTTAATTAAAATATGAATTTTGATAGTACATAAAATTAATTATTTGCACCATATTTTTTTTTTCACAATTTAATTTTAATTTATAAATAATTTGAAATATTTATCAATAAAAATTTTTTTCTTTAAATATTTTATTTAATATTAATATTTAAAATATATTATTATTATTACTATTACTATTATTATTATTATTATTATTATTATTATTATTATTATTATTATTATTATAATTCTCAAAAACAAAAATTTTTTTATCTATATTTAAAAATATATTTATAAATTATACAAAATAATTGATTATTATTCATTTTTAATAAAATTTTTAACATTTGATAACTATTATAATATTGAGCTGTTTTTCAAAACTAGTATTGGTTTTGTTAAAACTACTTGATGCAGCAGTTATTTGAGCAAAGTTAAGAAAAGAAGGTGATCTTGGGATATTTGGCTATAAGATAGGTTGAAAGGGAGTTTTATAATTATGACAAATAGCGAAAAAGAACAAAATTATGTTGGTTGTGAAATAAATTATCCGAATTCAGAGTTGTTATAAGGTAGATAGGGAAAAGTAATTTTGGAGTTACTGCAGTGGCTTGTTTAAATTCCAAACCAACGAATGAAGGGTAACTGCATCTGTATGCATGTGGATAATGATCATTGTATTAGGTTGATATAAGAATGTTTGATGGGAGTAGAGCTCTTTTCTCGTAACACCATGATTCCCAACTTGTGTCCAAATATTTTGAACCATATTGGTTTTAGGGAGTGGCGTAGGTTAATAAATATTTGAAAATGGTGCTTTGATGATTATATTATTCCTTTTTCAAGTTCAAAATTATAATATCTGATGCAAAAATATAAATCATGGGTATCAATGATTTTCAAAAATTGTTTAATAATATATTATCATTATCCGAGTATTATATTGCTTCATTAGCAAATTTCATATTTAATCAAATGATATATCAACAATTAACTCTAATAATATAGCATGACCTTGTTTTTAAGTCTAATATTATTATTTTGAATGATCTATATTGGAATTCAATTACATTTTAATAAAAATTAGATATTTTTTTAAATAATTAATTAATTAAAGTATATTTGAGAAGTATTATTTATAAATAAAACATAATATTGAGATATATTAGCTCAAATATATATCAAATATTAAATTATACCTGCTGCCTATATCGCTTAATATTTTAATCGCTAGTTTTCAATAATACAAATAATAATTAGAGAATATCCAATTGTTATAATGAAACTTTCAATCATTTATTTGACAATTTTATGAATAAGAGCTATTTTTTACTATAGAGTAATTAAATATATTTAAATATATATTGACTTAACTACTAATAAGATCGATTCTTGTGATTAACATTCATCAACATATATTTTGTTTTGAAATACTTTATATTACATCCCCAAAATGATAATTTAATCATTTTAGAAAAATTAAGTTTAAAATTATATAAATTATTATATTATCAGAAACTTTATATCAAACTATCATATTATATTTTAGAGTAATTTAATAAATTGTATACTATTAAATTCCGTTTGTATTTTTATCCTTATTAATAAAGTTAAAAATAAGCAATATATAATAATTAGATTATGTATTAGATATTAAATATTTTGTAAAATTCATATTAGTAATGCTAACCCTAATATTGAGATTTAATCAGATTTTTAATTGAACATAAAAATCACTATACTAAAAACATAAAGATAAAAATAATTAGCATATTCAATAAACACTTAATCTATCCAAAAAATGTCAAAGTGAGTATTTTTAATTAAAGGTTTTTAGATTTTATCATATAATTGAAAATTAGATCGAATATTTCGTTATAATTCACAGGAAATATATTGATATTGATAATTAACTAAATATTATCATTTAAAATTGAGTGTATTTAATTCAAAGATGATATTAAGATGAAATATAAATATCATTGAAGTTAAATTAAATATAATATTTCTCACGTAATATATTTTGGTTATTTCATTTTTAAAAATCAAAAATAATTAAATTTACAAGTGAAAAATTTATATCTTATATTAAACATTTCAAACTATTAAAACTATAGGATTTGAAATTAAAAATATTTTTAACCTATAAAAAAGAACTTGTTTTGGTCATTATATTATTCAATATTAACAGCATTATCTTAAAGCAATGAAATTATATTATGATAAAAATTATATCCTGATATAAATAATATATAATTGATGATTAAAATTAAAAATGTAAAAAGAATATTTAATAGTTTTATCAAGGTAAATTACCATTGAACTATGGATTACATTATAAAATATTCAATGTGGTATACTAGTTATTAAAACTATAATATTAAATAGGACTAGAAAATTCAATATTGTTTTTTATATGAGTATATTTAGACAAAATGAAAAAAGTATCATATTAAAGATTTATTCATGATTTATAGCTTATTAAAATAATAGATATTAATTGATTGAGAATTACATTTATAATCAAAATGATAACTACATGAAATTACTAGAAGAATTGAAATAAAAATGATATTATAACATTAATTATGTTAAATAAAATATAATAGTATTTGTTAATTGGCTATTTCATATATTGAAAAATTATATTATATTAAAAATTTTTATAATTTTTTTTGAAATCAATCAGTATATAGCAATATTTAAATAGATTTTAATAAAAAATAAAACTTATCAATATTATATCATAAAAATAGTTTTATTAAAGAATATGTTAATCAATTTATTAATAATCCTAATAAATATTAATTCATAAAATTGAAAAGCTATTTTAGTGAAGTATAATATTTAAATCATTAGTTTATAATTATTATAATCGAACCATTATTTAAGATAAATAGGGTAATGGAAAATAATCTTTAATTTTAATTAAAATTAACAGATAGTTAAACAGCCGAATGTTAGTGAAATTGGATTCAAATCTATAACTATTCATATATATCAAGAGGGTATTGGTTTTATAGATTGGAATTACTATATTGAATATTGGAAATTGAGCAATATATAAGTATAAATAAAAATTGCCGAATTGATTACTAGATCCTTATACTATATTCAATAAATATTTAATTGCATGAAGGAGCATTAAGTTCTTCGGTATATTTAACAATATGTATAAATATTGATTATTAAAACAATTGAAATATATATAATTAAATATAGCTCTATAATAAACCCAATTTAAAATAATAGTTGATGCAAGCTGATTTGAGTTCAAAATAATGAAAAAATAGATTGTAGTTTGGATATTCAGACTAGAATCAATTCAGGTAATTTTGGTAAACTGTATTATCAAAACAAAATTTGACTTTCGAATAATACTAAACATAGTAATTTTCATAAAATGACGATATATTTAACTAATTTGAGTATATGTTGAAATAATAATTTGTTAACTATTACCGAACATCATACTATATCTAGGATATTCAAATAAGAGTTGATTATTTGAAAACAATGCAATTTGAATTTCTAAATTTTTATATTTTAGCACACATTTCTACATTATTATAACTATAATATATATACTAGAAAAGCACTGGGAGCTAGTATGCGTGTAGCGATTATATATTATTATCAATATAAATATTGTTTTAAATTATACTATGAGCTTAATTGTTTAGATATTAAGCTGTATGTGTAATAAATAGTTTAAAATTCAGAATTATATACTTAATAATATTGTAATATCAAATAGGCCATATATTTAATTATATTAAACACACCTGTTCCAATGTTATATTGATTCTTTAAAGGATTATAAATTATAATCACTAACCTGATTTAAAAACATCAATATAAAACAAACCCTGGCTTAAATATTTACTTTAAAGTTATATTTATGATATTTAGAAACAATGAACATTTATAAATGAATGGTAGATATGTTAAGTTTACTTCATATATCTGAATTGATGCGGGGGTTGCCTTCGGTCGGATTGAAAGAATCTTGGCATTCAAAAAGCCTCTTAAGAAAAGCTGTTTGGTTAACGATCAATACTATTTAACACAAACAAAACACTGATTAATTTTTTTTTGGGAATTTTATATAAAATTAGTAATATTTAATAATAAAAAAACCTTAAATATTAATATTATTACCAATTGAACAAAGTTAAATTTTGAAACGGTGAAATTGGAAATAGATTAAATTGGATTAACTTTGAAAAATATTGGTGATATGGGATATATTAAAATTGATTATCTAGTTAACTATATTTAGTTGCCATAGTGAAATTTTCAGTTTAGTTTACTTGTTTCATCAGACATCTAACTATTCCGACTTATTTAACTAAATACATCCGAGCTTTTGTATTCATCAGTTTATATGATTAATTACTAATTAATCTTGATTCATGATTATTGTCATTTTTAAGCTGAAAATTTTTCAATTGGTTATATATGAAAATCAAAGTTTATTTATTATACAATCAATAAGAATGAAAAAAATTCCTTAAATAATAATTTATTTCTTTGGATTAAAGTATTAATACGTATTATAAAATATTAATTTAGATTTTAAAACATTAATATGATTTCATTATTATTTTCTCATTCCAATATTCATTAATTTTTTTGATTATAAATTCACAAAAAAAGTTAAATTAGGAAAAATACCTTGTTCAAGATTATTCAAAACTATGTTGATCAGTACAAAAATGGGGTATGCGGAATTGTTAGTTTGACAAGCAGACTTGAAATCTCTGTATATTAATTAGAATAAAAGATAATATTCTATCTCTTATATGTTAAAAAAGCATAAATTATATGCCTGGATTCCAGTAAAAATTTGCATATAACTCTGTATTGAGAATATAGATTAATCTTGAAGAAAATATATTTGTGTAATTAAGATCTAGATATCCTGAGTATATATCAATATCTTATTATTTGGTAATTCCTATTCTAGGAAAAATAACTTATAGTAACTAATATTATCTCTTTTATTGATAAAAATTACATATTACTAATATTCATAGTTAGCAAAATATATTATTGTCAACTTTAACGATTGGATATCATATTAAACAAAATATTTTATAAAATTTTTCACCATGAATCAGATATTAAATCATTTATATATAATAGAATTATTAGAAATTGATACCATTAGTATATAAAATCGCTCAGTATATTGGATTATATATATCAAAATCAATTTTATTTTTTAATAGTTTAAAAATTGACCCCAAGTATAAATATTTTATTATTAATTTATTTAATATTTTTAATCATGGATTCCAATAAATTTATAAATAACAATATATGTATATATTATCTTAATCCAATATTCAGTATATATTACTATCTTTATATCTTAGAACTATATTCAAATTTAGAAAATTTAATGGAATTAATTTTATTTATAATCATGTATATAATAGTAAAAGAATAAATTAAATTTAACAGCTACAATTATTTAATAAATAAAATTAAAATTAAATTTTTATATTATATTTTCTTTTAATTATTATATAAGTCATTTTATAAAAAGTATTAATATTTTTCAAAGGATAGATATTATTATATAAATATTATCATTTAGATATTCATTTGAGTATTTGGATTTTTTGTAATATGTAAATAATCTAATTGATAATAAATTATAATTAATAGATATGTATATATATACCTAATTTCATTATTTGTTTTATTTTCATGAATAAATTACAAAATTGATTTGAAATTAATTGAGAATTTTGTGCAAAAAAATGGTAATACCGTTTGCAGAATAGACTAAATGATGGAGTATTGATATAAAATTTAAATATATACATAAAAAAGAATTGAAAATTAGAGTGGAATAAATTCATTAAAATCGAATAATAATATCATTCAGAAGTATACTATTTCTTTAAACGACATAAATTGCCAATTGTCAAAAAAAGATTTGTTTTATTAATTACTAATACGATATTAATGCCAAACAATTCTCATCAATTCTTCCTAAATTTTGACAATTTACAAGCCTCAATTACCCTTAAAATCCCGTAAATATCATTAAATCCCGATAATTTCATTTAAATTCCCATAAATTTTGATTTAAATTATTTTAGTATACTAGGTTAAATATGCCATTAATTTAAGCAAATATTTTATTCCTTTAATTTAATAATAACAATATAATATATAAAATTATAAAATTTTATTAATTTTAATTATTTTTAAAATAACAATTAAAATGGTTACAGAACCTGAATTATTTAAATCTATATTAAATTCTAATAATTTTCAAAACTTGAATTCTGATGAAGAGTTTATTCAATTATTAGAATTAGTTAAATTTAAGTTGAAAGATTGTAATAATTATATTTAAATTATTATTATTTTGAATTAAATTTTTAACATTTTTATAGTCATTAGTAGAGGGATTAAAGATAACTGTCCAGCTATCAATCCTATTGACAAAAAATTATTATCTAAAAAAATAAATTTAAGTTTAAATACCCAAGGAGAAGGTGCTGAAGGTAAATATAAATTAATTCAAATGATTAATTATAATATTAAATTAAATTAGGTGTTATGCATTTGCTGGATACTGTATTGGAGCATAGTGTCAATAGCTGGAGTCCTAATTTTTGTGATAAATTATACTCCTCAACAACTCCTATTGGTAATTTGTACTCCTGATGATTAAAGAATTAAATCTTAATTAATTCTTAGGTGTGATCAGTGAATTAATCCTAGGTGTTCTCAATGGTACATCCCACGTTTACCACGTGTCGCCATGCCTGATCCAAATGGAACTAGCTGCAGGCTATGAATTAGCCAATTTAGTAGGCTACACCACCCCAAATCGCGGAGGCTTAACCTTTCCAGGCGGTTCTCAATCAAACTTCATGGCTATGTCATTAGCTAGAAACTTGAGATTTCCTACTATTAAATTCAACGGGTACAATGGCGAAAAACTGTCAGTATTCACACCTCAGCATGGACATTATTCAATTGACAAAGCAGCTATTAGCTTGGGTATAGGATTGAAAAGAGTTTATAAAGTACCTTGTCACGTTGATGGTTCTATGATGACTGATCAATTAGAATTGATGATACAAAAGAGTATTGATGCTGGTGAAATTCCTTTTTTTGTTAATTCAAGTGCTGGATCTACAGTTTTAGGTGCATTTGATGATTTTGGTTCCATATCTACTATTTGTAAAAAGTATAATATTTGGTTTCACGTCGATGGAAGCTGGGGAGGGTCTCTTATTTTTTCTAAAACACATCGTCATTTACTCAACAATGCACATTTATCAGATTCTTTCACAATTAACCCACACAAACTGTTGGGAGTACCTATCCAATGCTCTTATTTACTCTTACAAGATAGACTGCTTTTGAACCAAGCACATACATTAGATGCCGATTATCTATTCCATAATAATAGTAATAATATAAATTTAGAATCCGACTACTCTAATGATTGTAGCTGGTTATATACCAATATGGATTTAGCAGATGGTACAGTGGGATGTGGTAGACGCCCTGATGGCTTTAAAATGTTTTTAACCTGGCGATATTTAGGATCTGAAGGATTTACTAAAAGAGTTGACCATGCTTTAGCTTGTGCTCAATACTTTCAATCTAGAGTTACTCAACATCCCAATTTCAAATTATTATTACCTAGTACAAGCTTAAATGTGTGTTTCTATTATTTGCCCTTAGTCCATAACAATACTCATCCAACTGAAACTATATTGATCGATAACCAATCAATTCCAAAAATTCCTAAAGAATATGCCAATATTACAAAATCAATTATTAATACTATGAAATCAGAAGGACAGATAATGGTAGACTATTCTCCATTACAAGTATATGATGTAATGAATGACACGAATGAATCAATACCTCAATTTTTTAGAATGGTATTTAATCATCCTAAAACCTCTCAACAGAGTATAGATCAATTAATAGCTGAAATTCATAGAATAGGTCAAAAATTATTTAATAATAACTAATCTATTTTAATAATAAATTTATTATTCATTTATTAATTAGATTAAATTGTATTTATAACTATTAATTTTAATATTTAAAATCAAAGTCTATTTCATATAATTCAAAATAATCGATGTACATATTTAATTAAATAACAGATATTGTGTAAATATCATAAATTGGAATTTATATAGTAATTAAATCATTAATTAATATGTCAGTTTTAATATCAAATTAAATCGAATAAAATTAATCACAAAAGATAGTAGAGTTTATTCAATTTAATATTAATTCAAATAAAATCTATTGTTGTTTGCATTCAGGAGCTTGTTCACGTTGGGTTTTAAGCTATTGAAATTAGTTAGCATGGAGTCTTATGAGCAATTAGAAATGTTACCTACAGTAGCCTCTTCATCTTCTTCGTCATCTTCATCATCGTCATCTGTGGATTGGTAAGCATATTCATCACCTTCATAGTCGAACTAAAATAACTGGTCATTCACCTATATTTTATATTTTAATATGCTACTTACTTCATCATCGTCACCATATTCAAGACCCTCTAATTCACTGGCTTTACCAGTAAACCAGTCAATGGCGTGGGGGATAATCTTATCCTTGATTTCTTCACCAATTTCGAAATCGAGTTCTAAGAAGTCATAAACATCTTCATCTTCTTCGTCGTCTTCTTCAGAGACCTTGCGGGAAGTGAAAAAGTTGAAGAAGGTTTCGGCAGGAACAGTTTTCTTGACAACGCGGGTCTTGTTAGTTTCCTTATGGCGTTGCTTCTTGGACTTGATTTCTACGGTAAGATTTTGGCCTTCTTTCCATTCAATAGTGGTGCCTTCGGCTTGGGAGGGAATGTGGGCACCGCTGATGGGAGATTCTTGGTAGATGAAAGTCTTGCTCAAGACGGAATTGGTGAAGAAGGGGTTTTCAGCAAAGTGGAAGTCAAGGCGGAATTTGGCGGCGTCAATGTAATCAACTTTGATATCGGTAAGGAATTTTAAGGCTTCAGCATCTTTATCAGTAATGCCACCTTCAATGATTTGGTTGTTCTTTAAGGCAATCAACCAGAATTCAGGAATACCTAATATCATCAATAAATATATGCTACTGATCAACATGAGACTATACTACATACCGACAATATCTTCTCCTTCAGTCAAGGGATCCTTAGTAGGCAACTATATCAAACATGTTAGTTAATATCGGATGAAATACATCTCAATTCAATACATACTAATTGATCAGCTTCAACAGCTTTTTTACCAGCTTCAATATCGGAAACATCGGGTTCAGAAGCACCGGAAATGATTTGAAGCCTCTTTTCATAGAGGGGAGCATAGAGAGCGTTATACTTCTTTTCTAATTCGTGAATTTCGGCCTGGAATTTCTTTTCCAACTCAGTGTGTTGAGTCTATGCAGGCAAGTTAATGATTGAAAAAAAAAAATCAAAATGTAGTATATATACTTGGACCCCCTTAAGACCATAAACTCTCTTTAAAACAGTAGTAGGTAAAGCTTCCAAAGTGTTAGCAACTGGGATAACTCCGAATCTATTGTCTACATAATGAAGATTTATTTGGCTGAATATTGGTGATAATTGATAAATAATACCTTCCATTGTGTATATATTATATTAAACTGAAAAAATGACTATTAACCAAAGTGAATTAGTATTATTTCTAACATTAATAACAATTACATACGATGATGATGATATAATATTCAACTAAAATTTCATAATATGAATAATATTATCCTTTATGATATTTCAACTGATTAAATTGAATTGTGGGTATAAGTAACACAATCAACTGTGTGGTAAAAATTTCACTCTAAATGGTTTAATTTTCAACCAATCACCGCATAATAAAACCTTGAAAAATTCGATAATTGGTAAATTATTCAAAAATAATCAATTAGCCACCCTCTATTCAGCACAAACTTCAGTTTTATCAATATTATCCAACGGAAAAAAATTGGATCATAACAGATCTAACAATTATCACAAATTGAATTTTTAATATTTCTTTTAATTTTATTATTTATAATTATCCATTTTCTATGAAATTTGGTTATAATTATTCCTTTTAATTTTACCTTACTTTTTTAAAAATTTTAATGATCGAATTTAAATTATTAACAGATGATCTCAACAAGAATTATTATACTCTACTTCATAGTAAATTGAATATATGTTAATTGATAAATAAATTGATTTTGAATTAATATCGATTCATAAATGCTCACTAATCAGTTATATTTAATTTTTAGATTTTTATTACGTATGAATAACATAGTAAACTTAGTTGAATAAAATTAGTAACTGAACTTTAAATCATTAATTAAAAATTATCTTTATATTTTTGTATATTTTTAAACATTTTATTATTTTATTCGCTGTTTTTCACTCAATATTTTCAATATTTTCAAATTTGATAATTAAATAATATTAATTATTACACATGATTCAAACATCTAAACAATATATCAATTTGATATTTTCCTATATTATTAAATTAATGATTTATATATATATATTTAATCCAAAATTTACTAGTCTCTCACAATCCATTATTATGTCTACTAGATTTATTAAATTTGTTAGGATGATATTATAAAAGTTTATTCACACAATTTGTTTATTTGATTTGATAAGATAAAATTTAATAATCATATGAAGCTATAAAAGAAGATTTAAGTAATATATATTAATAATGGTTAAGTAATTGACAAATGGAGCAATTAAACAAAATATTAGATATATACTTGAATATAATATATTGGCAATTGATTTATTATTATTAATCAAACTCATATTAACCAAATATTTAGTATATATATATTATCTTCTAAATAAACATATCTTTTTATATATTTTGTATAATATTTTAAGCTGGTTAAAGTATATTGGGAAAACTTTAAAAATTAATATTTTTAATAGGTTTAAGAAAATAAAATATATTTGAATTTTATAAAGTTATTAATTTCTAATAACTTTATAAATTAATATTTCTATATATTTTTTACCATAATAGCATTATATCAATATAGCATTAATATCATAATTTTTTATACTAATCAATTAGTTGATTATAAATTTATATAGTTTTTGAACAAAAATGATAATTGAAATATATAAGTTCAAGAAAAATTTTTATAAGTCTAATTAATTTTGAAATATGATATCTTTTTATTTATAATTTCTGAATTATTATCATTTTAAATTTGAAACAATAGAAAATTTTTTAATTTCTAATTTCAAATAAAAAATATATATATATAAAATAAATAAGAAAATAAATAACTTTGAATTATATATATATATATATATAATAGCTATTTGATTAAAAAATTATCTTTTCAAATATATTCTTGAATTATATTTAAATCAAATAATAATCATCAAGAATATTATATTTTAGTATTAATAAAGCTTAACCATAAATCTTCTAAAATTATTTAAAATATATAAATGACTTATGGTAATAAAATATTATATAAGTCGTAATTTTATTACAAAGTAAATTATTTTAAATTTATAATAAAAGCTATTTAAAACTTGTGAATATTTATAAAACTAATTTTAACTATTATTTTTTGATTATAAATATAGTAAAGAAATATATTAAAAGATAATTTTTATTTTATCTAAAGAATTTCATAAATATTAAATTAATAATTATAAAAATTATATATATATATAATATTAAATTATAATATATAG
>JNEM01014022.1:0-21508 GCA_000697335.1 Conidiobolus incongruus B7586 | reverse complement strand
AATTATAATATTTAAATTAATTTTAACCTAATATAAAATTCTAATTAATGTTACTAATCAACAATTTAATGTATTAGGAATAGTTAAGAAATAATAATAAATATTTAAATATAATATTAAATGTTTATTTTATTAAATTATTAGTATATTTAATTATTAAGTTATTTTTTTAAATAGGTAAAGATAATTTTATAATAATAAAAGAAAAGATAATATAATTAAAACAACTAAAGTTAATTAAAACATTAACAAATATATCTATAAAATATCTAGTTAAAACAAATAATAAAATAATAGTTAAAGATAAAATATTATAAGATAAATTAGTTACTAGAATATTTTTAGTTTTTAATGGTTTAATCAGTTAGATTTCTCTAATATATATAGTTTAATTTATAAAATTATTAGTTTATTAAAATTTTTATAGATTAAATTAAAATTAATTATTTAATTATATATAAAGTGATTTTAAGGTTATAATAATATTATTCAAATTTAATTTGTGGTTAATAAATTATAATTATTGAGAATTAAATAAATATTATCTTTTGAAAAAATATTTATTAACTTTATAATTAGATTAAATCTTTTTATAATAATAACAACTTTTATTTACTTTTAAATAAACTTTAATTTCTTTGTTAAAAGTTTTCTTATAAAGCTTTAAAATAAAAACATTTATTATTTAAAATTTAAATAAATTAAAATAAAGTTTAAAGGATTAATTTTTAAAATAAAAAATTTAATTATAAAATAAAAAATACTATCAATTATAATTGTTACATTATAAATATTAGAAAAAAACATATTATTAAAATGTTCCTTGTTAATTAATTAGAGTTTTAATTAAAGATTAAAATATTATAATAACTTATAGATTTATTTTTCTTTAGTAATATTTAATATATTTAGATATATCTTATTAAATTTCTTAATTAATTATGTGATAAAAGTTTTTTATTTAAGTTAAGAAAGTTTTTCTCTTATTAATTAAACTTTATCTTTTAAGTAATATTTTTTTAAATGCTTTTTCTAATTATTTAAAGGTTTATATTTTTATAATAGATTATCCCTTTAAAAACTCTTTAAGATTAAGTTTATAATAAGTTAACTATTAAGAATAATTAGATTTTTCTAAAAAAAATAGTTAAATTAAAGATATTCTTTAAATCTTTATCAAAAATTAAATTAAAATAATTCTTTATATTTTTAAAATAGTTTTTAAGCTTATAAAAGCTTTTAAAACTATCATAAGTAGTTAATTTATCTTTAAAAATATTAAAAAGATAGTTTAATATATTAATTATAATAAAATAATTAAATTTTTAAATTTAAACTCTTAAAGTTATATTTTTCTTAATTAGAAGTTGTTTAATATAATTTTTTTAAATGGTAGTAAGCTTTTAAAGATTAAAATCTTAAATTCATTTAGTAATTAAATTATTATCATTATTAAAATAATATAAGGGTATTTTTTTAGTAGTAGTATAGTATATATTATTGAATTTAAATAAAATAAATTATAAATAAAATTTAAAATAATAATAAATAAATATAATATAGATAATTATTAATTTTTAATAAGGTTTTAGTAATTTTATTATTGTAACTTTATAAGTATAGTAGTAAATACTAATATAGTATAGAAGAAAATTTAATATAAAAGTAATATGACATAAAATATAATATTATAATATAGTTATAGTATGCAAATATAAACAAAGTTTAATTAAGCTTTAAACTAGGATAAGTCACTAATATATTAAAATTTATATTAGGTAGTATTAACATACTATAATAATAAGAGAGTATAATTTCAACTTTAGAAATAATATAAAAATAAAAAATAATAAGAATTAAGAAGAAAAAAAACTAGTTTATTAAATAATTTAATGTTATTTATATAATTAATTTAGTTATAAAAGTATAAATTAATTATATAATTTATAATTAATTGAATTATTTAAAAGTATATTTACTAGCCTATAAAAATAAATCATAAAATAAAAATCACTTATATATTTACTTGTAATTTAAACAATTCTTAACTAAATTAATTTAAATTAAAATATATAATTAAAGTATATTATCTAGTTATAATAGGTTATATTTATCTATATTTAATATATTATTGATTAATATATTAAATCTTAAATTTTAAATAGGGTGAGTTATAAATTTGTGGGTTTAAGAGTTAAAAGGGTATATAAAACAAAAATTACTTAAATCTTTTTTTTCTTTTATTAAATTATATATATATACTAATATTATTATTGTAAATTATTATTTTAAATAATATTAATATTAAAATACCTAAATCACTTTCTAAAAAAATTCACTTGTATATTAATCAACTCTATAATAAAAGTAAATCAACATAAAATTATTAGAATTACTAGTATTAGCTAGTTTATTATAATTAAGGCTGTTAAAAATTATGGTAAGGATATATTTAAACCTAAACTTAAGTGTGTTAAGATTATAGATAAATATTATAAAAGGTATATTTATAAGTTAGTTAATATAAGTAAATATAATACTACTATAAAAGTATAAAAAAAATTATAAAACTATACAAGAATATTGGTTAATATTAATACTATTATATATACTATACATTGTAATAGATATTATTTGCACTTTAAGAAAAAATACTTTTAACTAAAGAAGTCCCATTATAAAACTAGGTAAGAGTTTAAATGTCACCACTAAAGTTAAATTGAAACTAATTAGAGTAAGGTTATTTAATTTAATAGAATAAAAATATATCTTGATAGATTTAATAAAAAAACTAGATATTTTAGAAAAAACAAAAAAATACTTTATAACTATTATGTTATTTTAACCTAAAAATATAATAGTAGGTTAATTATAGTTTAAAAATATATGTTATCTTTTAGTATAAAGTATCTTTATAAAGTTAATAAGGGAATTAATATTGAAATATACTAAAATATTCTAAACAATAAATTAAAAAAAACTATTGAATTATATAGGTTAAATAAATTAGATGTTATTGCTTAACAAGATAATACCTTTTGCTATACTATTATTTCTACTACCAAATAGTTTAAAAATAATAAAATAATAGTTATAAAGTGGTTTCTTTAATCTTTTAACTTTAATCTAATAAAATACCTTTGTGATTAGTTAAAAAAAGTAGTTAAAGTTTTCCCATTAGCAAAAAATTTAAATAATCTTTAAAAATATATTTAAGAAGCTTAAAACAAAATTAATTTTTCTTAATATAAGAAGTTAGTTAACTTTATACCTTATAAATTTAAAAAAGTTAAAAAAACAAAAGATAGATATATTAAGTTATAATTTTTTTTATAACTAAAATATACAAATTTATAACTTATCTTAAGTAAAATTTAAATTTTAATATATTAACTAAAAGTTAATATAATTAGATCAAATATACTTATTTATAAATAAATAATATAAGTTTATTATATATTTTAATTTAAATTAATTTGATTAAGGATTAACAAAGTTATTGATAATAATATATATAATCATAATTTTATAACTCACTTTTACAGGCTAGTGTATAACAATTTAAAAAACTAATCTTTTAATAATTCTTTAATTTTAAATTTTATAAATAAAAACTTAAAATTATTTTAATAATTATAAATAATAAAATATTATTATAATTATTATAGTTAAATTATTATTTAAGTCTATAGTATTACTCTATAAATATTCTATTAAGTTTAATAAGGTTTATATTATAAGTTTATAATTAAATTCTGGTTAAATATAATATTAGGCAATCTTTTCTCTAATATTCTTGCTAGGAGGTATTTATAAGCATTAATAACTTATTAATGATCTTATCACCTAGTTATCTAACTATCTTAAATCACTAAAGTAATTAAGTTAAAAAAGTAATTTTTAAAAGATTTTAAACTATTAATATTATATAAATAAATAAAATTTACTTATCTTTAATAAATTTATATATATATATTTTAAAAGTCAAATTAAAAATTAATAAACTTTGAGATTCAAATATCTTATATCATGATATCATATATAATTGATTAATATGGTATCATAATATTTATAAGAAATGATTATATTATCTCAATGAAATTAACCTTTTCAATTTATTATTTTTTTTGGATATAAATAAAATTAAGAGAACAATCAATAATATAAAAATAAGTTTTATAAAATTAAACTATTATGATATTATTATATATTTAAGACTTATATAAAACAAAAGAGAAATATTTGATAATCAAAAAAATATAAATCATTATTTAATATTAACAAATGTTTATCAAATTCAAAATACTTTTAAAATATGTCTGATAATTATATAAATATAAAATATGTTTGATTATTTTAATAACATTATGTTTTTTTTCTTTCTAAAAATTAACATAAAATAAATTTGTTAACTATTTAAATACACTGTCAAATAAAAAAATTTGAAACTAGTAATAGTTTAAATAATATTTTTGAATATGTAAAAAATATTAAAATATTCTATTATGAAATTTTAAGTTTATATATTAAAAGCAATGGCAAATATAATAGATTGATTTCAATATATAATCATAGCTAACCATGATTTTATTCTTAGTTAATTATATGGAAAATCAAATATAGATAAGAGGAAATATTAATATTACTATATAAAAAATCATGTAATTAAACAAGAAATATATAATTGAGCAAGGTAATCAATCTATTAATAGTTATATACAATGCTTATATTAGAATAATTTTTCTGACTTAAACTTCTCTATTTATATTTATCATTTATACAACTATTAATAAATTTATCTTTTCCAATATTAATATCTATGACTTAATTCAATTTAAATTATTATAGAATTTGGATTATAATTTCAATTAAAATATTATTAAACGTCTACAAATTATAAATTTTTTTAAGTAACATTGAAATTTGATAACTTGGCAATGGGAACAATTAATATGCGAATTTCCTAATAGATACACTGTTAAAGAAGATATATAGTTTGTATATCAGCAGAAAATATATTCAAAAAAAATTTTTTTTCTCTTGACATTTGTAATTTTTAATCAATTTTGCTGTCTTCACTTGATGATAATGTTTACCTAAAATGATTAGTATTAATAATAGCGTCTTAATAAATACATCTGTAAAGTATAAAGATATGATTTTTAAACAAAAATACTATATCCCACATTACTAATATATATATATATTTTTACTATCATATAAGTGACGGAGAATAACCTTGTCCATCACTCAAGGAACTCCAACTACCACACTGATTCAAGAAGTTACATTGGAGATACCTCATTTCATGAACTGGTTGAATCTATTACTTAACAATCTCATTTTTCCTAAAGCATCCAGTCTCTAAGTAAAAGTATTGAGTATTTACTTTATTCGCAGTAAGCCATTTTCACCTAATTTGGTGAACACCCTTAATTTCCCTTATTTTTGTGGTAATCTATCGTTTAACACTGGCGATTCCCCGTTTAAGCTCTAAAAGTCTATTTCCTCCCACAATTACGGTCGTCATAAGTAATATAGTCAATGTGATCAAAATTCAGTACACATTATCCAAGATGAATTTTGTAAATTTAGCAAATTGATAAATTATTTTCACACTTGAAAAGTGTCAATTAGAATAAACTTGAAAAAATATAAGACTAGTCAAAGCAATAAATTACAACTATAATTTCAGTGATAAGACAATAGTCGAATATTTTTATTTAATTTCGATGATGGAAGAGTATATAATAAAGATCAGTCGCTTTAACAATTGACATGGACAGCAATAATTATTATTAAATTTCATCAATCTTTCTAACTTTAATTTTTCATTCTATTCCAGACACTATATAGATATTTTTAAAATCCTTTCAGTTATTTAATAGTACTTTTTTAATTCAGTTTTTTTATTACAAAATATTTCTCAATTTTAAAAGGAAAATATTAATTAGAATTAATGCATATAATTTCACATGTATTGGAAAATATTTGAATTTGGAGCATTTTACTGAATCAATGCAATTAATTAAATTTTCACCAAAAATTAACTTTTAGAAACTCTACTAATGATTACTTGGACAATTTTTAAACTTATAGTAATCATCAATAAGAATATAATGTTTCAAAATCGAATATTTATTTAATATCAAAGTAAAACAAATTGATAATAATCTAAGTAATTAAAGGTTGAGGATTTTTTATCAAATAGCTACTTAAGCTAAATTTAGAATAATCAATGCAAAATTTAATTAATTTTTTTATGAAATGGATAATTTGAACTTTTAGTGGATTATTAATGAGAATTCATCTTTCCAAAAAAATTATTTTTAAATATTCAAAAATTGAATAAATTACCAACAAAATAATTTCAAGTTAATATAAGCAATTAATATATTATAATTAAATATTAAATTTGAAATATTAATTTTTCAAGTATAATAACTATATAATTATTATTATAAATTAATTTAATATTCATAAAATATCATCATATTAATAAATGCTGAATCATTGTTACATCAAAATAGAAATTAACTCGTCAATTAATAGAACAAACCAGTTTAATTCGCCCAATTTTCACTTGAATACCCAATCTTTTGATATAACCCCTCAACCAACAATTCTATTAATTATCTCTTATTATATTTTTTAAGTTTAATTCTTTTATAATACAATATAATAAACTTGATCATATTTAATCAGAATTCAAAATATACTTTTTTCTATTTCCTTTTTAATTTGATCCTTCTAAATGTTAATCAATATTAATAATAATTATAATGAGTAATTTTAATACGCTACAAAGTTTAGAAGCTTTAAATTTTGATCACGACAATTCCTATGGCACTGAGAGTTTGTTGAATTCTGAAGTTATTGGGGAGTTGGAATCTTATCCTGACTTATCTATTTTGTTGAAGGGTCAGGAACTGAGAGGTAAATTCAAGATCCTTTGTTATCATTTTTATATTAATTTTTATATTTAGATAAAGTATCTATTTCAAAAAAACATCTCTCAGTTTTAACTAATAATCATTTTGAAAAAAATTCATTCGTATTAAATCAATTATCTTCTATAAATAATGAAAAAGCAAATAATTTACATTCTCAAATACCTAAAGAACAAGTAATTTATTTAAATAAATTAGATAATATTAATTTATTAATTTATAGTATCAGGAAACGCCACCTCTACAAGCCTTCAAACTACTCAACAAAAAGTGTACCAAAAAACTACCTCCCCCTTTTGATTTAATTCGTATTCAAAGTGACAAATCCTTCGATATGAAATTGGCAGGTCCCAATTTAATTACCAAACGTTCGAGTAAAAAGAAGTCCAGTTTGATGAGTTTGAGCCCTAATATTTCGTTGGAGAGAATTACTAAAAATGATTTGAAACAACTTCAGAATAAGAAATTGGGTAATGCGTTGGTTGGGAATAGTGATAAAGTCAGTCCCACTATTATTAATCAGTCTACTAAAAGTATTACTTCTGAGAATTTAATTGATATTGATATTCCTTCAAAAAATATGGATAATCAGTTGGAAGCTTCTTTAAATCAGTTGATGACATCATATAAGCAATGTGGAAGCATGTTAGAGAAGTTATATAAGCAATTTAATCATTCTAATAAACCATCACAACAATCCGATTCACATGATGAGAAGCAAAGCATAGCTGACCAAATTGAATATATCAACTCATCCCTTATATCACTATCTAACCAATGCAACGATATTTCCAACGCACTCACAAACGCTCGACCATCAACACCGATTAACCCTCGATCCGTTTCTAATCCTCCTCCAAACGATACTCCATCCGTCCAATCCCATCCTAATAACCCCTCTCATTTGAAACCAATTAATAAACCATGCGTAAACAAGACCAAGTCAGCATCATCCACCACTACACACCGCGAAACTGAAGGTAAATATATCCATATAACAAATCTCAAAACTTTAACTCACTTTATTTAGATTCACCATCTCCCATACCAGGACCTCCAGCAAAAACACCATCTCTATCACCCATGAACAATGCTAGCAACTTGAAATTTAATCACAAAGGCTATAATAATCTTGAATCTGCCAATAGCCCCATAGTAGCTAAATTAGATACTAAAACTTGCAAACATATTATTGAAGTAATATCAATTAACTCAGTTAATTATATATAATTTTCTAATACTCTATTTAGGATATTATGATTTTACTCAATGTCAAAGACCCTACCCATATCATCAGCACACTCAAGAGCATCCTATTAACTCTATCCCAACTAATCCAACTCCAGCCCTACCTCAACACCCTGGACCAACTAGTATACCAAACCACAAAACCCAAATGTCTATCCCTAATCGTCGAGCGATTCCCAACCGTCACAGAAGTTATCTACGAAAAATTCGGTAAGCAATTCAATTCGAAGCTCCTCAATGAACGAGATGCTCTTATATCAAAGCCTGGGTTCAGGAGCTTGAGCTGCAGGTTCAAAATGTGAATAACTTGGATGTATTTTTTAAACCTAATTTTGATTTTTGTATTCATTGATTTGAATTAAAATTATCATTTCCTTATATATTTATTATAGTTATTATTTTTCAACAATTTTAATTATTATTCTTTGATTTTTTTTAAAAATCTCATAATTTTAATAAAAATTGTAACCAAAAAATTCTATTTTTTTTAATCAGTTAATTATTTAGTTATAATATAAACTTATCAATTATTTAAATATCTTATTCAAATTATATTTTTATATAATATTAATGTAAAAATAATAAAATCCTATAATTAATATAAACTAATATATTTATTTTTTTTAAAATGAAATATTTTCTTATAATTATATAATCAAATAAATATCTCTATATATAATAATAAGTTTTTTTTTGAATTATTTCCCATTATAGGTAAAAATTCATATATTGTTTTTAATATTTTATAAAATATATAATTTGATCTAATTATTATAAAACTATGATCCATAGTATCATTTTTTTAAAATTAATATATAATTTTAAACTTGAAAAGATGGGAAATTATGGCTTATTGAGAATAATAATAAATTTGACTGGATTTACTATATAATCAAGTATTTAACAGCTACCTATTTTAATATAATGGCCTTTTTCCTATTGCAGTATAAATTTGATAATATTTTTTATAAAATAATATATTTAAAATAAATAAAAAATTATAAATATGTTAATAATATTGAAATTAGTTCATTACTAAAATCTAATGGTAATAATCAAAAATTTAATTTTTAAATAATCTTGTTTTATTTCTTGTAAATTGAAAATGAGAAACCTTAAATACACACTTATTAGTAATAATTATTATTTTAATATAAAAAGAAAATTATTTATATTATGGCAAAACAAACTATTTTAATCATTAATAAAAAAATCATATTAATCACTAAATTATTTAAACTCAAAAATAACCAAAATTTTAAAATAAAAACTTTTATTTTTCATAATTACACCAATTAAAAGTGATATATATATATCAAAAACTATATAATCATATATTTGTTTATTTATTTGATTTTACCCTTCTCTTCAATAGAATTATTATAAATAAGGTTAAACTATATTAATTAAAGGTATTAATTATTTTTTATATTTTATAAAAATTATAACTTTTTATTTATTAACTATAATTAAAACATTATATATACCTATTACCAATAAAATATATTTTATAAAAATATGATATCATAATGACATATTATTGTGAGTTTTTTTTAGTAAAATAGTTTTTATTAATAAATATAATAATAAAGTGAATAAATTAAGACAAGTTGGAGAAAATGAAAATTGAGAATAAATTAGCTAGAATGGATTTTATAGTCTTTATTTCAGATCATTTATCTCCCCCACCTTTAATATAGTTGTTTTCCTTTTCACTATTTATAATAAAAGAGTATATTAAGTTTTAGTATCTAATTGTATATTTTTTTATTATAGTAAAACTATTTCATTCAAATAATATTGGTGCATTATCATTATTTTTTTTGAATTTTAGGTTAGAAGTTGAATTTACATTAAAAATCTTTCATTTGAGTATGGATTTATATTTATTGTAATATAATTATTTGATCAGTTTTACTAAACAAAGATGATATGATTTAATTTTATCTTTCAATAGCAACATTTTCACAGTTACATATTATTCATTTAATTAACATTATTTTAAGAACTATAATTCCAATGTTATAAGGTTATATAGTCATTTTAAATTGATAGTTTATAAAAGTAGCTATATCAATCTTAAATATGTCGAAAATCATCATATATTAGGATTGTATAATGCCATTGTAATTAATTATTTTTAAACAAACATCGAATAAATATTCACTATAAGTGCACTTATTGATACCATAAGTTCAGAAATTTATATTTTTTTTCTTCATATAAAATTGGTCCAAAAGGATTTTAATTAAATTCATTATATGTAATAATGGATCTAGTTAGACAATTATGAAGGGTCTAATATTCAAGGGACTAATAAATAATTATAAACTAGTTGTTTATTTAATCATTTCCAGTAATATTATGAAAACCTAGTAGACAAAGTATTGAATACAATTAATATATTTAAAACTTTAAAATTACCAAATTCTATTTGATATTTTAAATTAAATTGAATATTAAAATAATACTGTACTTACCTATTGAATTACACAAAGTCTGTCACTATTTCAATAAACCAGCAATTGATGAAACTTGGATTATAACAATCCATCCATATTAGCTATAACTATGGTGTTAAAATTATTGAGGACTTGCAAAATTGCGACATAAAGGCCTCAACAATTCAATCTAATAAAAGTTTTGAATTTCAGTGATTTTATGGAATTCAAATATATTATTAGACCAGATTAATTTCATTACCATTCATGAGTTTGCAGCACTGATTAACATTACTGATTATGGTTATTATGTAACTAATAGATTTTTATCAATCCATTTCAAAATATATAATAAGTCTAACAATTTTTATTTTAAATTTATAATAAAAATAATGATTAAATCATAAATTCCAATAATTGACAATTATTTCAAATTAATTAATTTATTGAAAAATAAGCTGACAAATTTTGGATTTAAATTTTGTTTGAAACCTTGACAAAGTAACATTTCCAAAATAAGCATAAATTGAAATCACATAGAATTTAGAATTAATATAAAATAAATTAACTCCTCTAATTCTTCCAAATTTTTATTCAATTTATTTTTAATAAAATTTTCAATTTTAAATAATAAAGTACAAAAATGATAAATCCTAGAATTTCAAGAAAGATAAATTTATTAACTTATAATATTTTTATGAGACCTCCATTAATTAATAATAATGGTAACGATTATAAGAATAAGAGATTACAGTATTTTATCGATAATGTATTGAGTTTTTACGATATTATCACTCTTCAGGAAATGTTTCACTTTGGTAGTAATAGAAGGAATTATCTATTGAAGGAGGCTCACAAGGCTGGTTTCAAACACGCTTACACTAGTCCCATTCCTTGTTTTTTGTCGGGGATTGACGGTGGATTAGTTATTTTGAGTCGATTCCCTATTGTTAAGGCCGCTGAAACTACTTTTGCTAGAGGTATTCACAGTGACAGGTAATTTTGTTAAGTTTTTAAATAGAAAATTTATTTTAAATTATATTATATTTAGATTATGTCACAAAGGTGTATTATATTGCAAAATTCGTGTTGAAGAAAATTTCCACTTTCACGTATTTACCACTCATACTCAAGCTTCTTATGAATCCAACTTACCTTTGACGGAAATTTCGGTGCAAATTCGTTTGGAACAAATAGGCGAAACGAGGCGATTTATTACTGAGCAGATTAAGGACGAGCCTACCTGGGAACCTGTGATTTTAATGGGTGACTTGAATGTTAATAGTCGCTACGACCTTAGAGAAGATACACCTACATCAACACAGGAATACATTATCATGCATCAGATCCTATGCGGCGGTGAGCTTGTGGAGAGTACTTCACCCGCTTCAAAGGCCCCTACTATGAACTTTAGGGACTTGTTGTATGATAGTTTGGGCCACCATCCTATCACCTTTGCTGACTTTGTATTTGATTCCAGCAGTCCTACGGGAGGCACACCCAGAGAAACCATATTGACTAGTAAGGATAGCTTGGGCAACTGCGAAAGTCTTGACTATATTTTCTACCTGGATCGGAATGACTCGAGCAATGGAAATGGCATAAGCGATTACTACCTTGAACTCGGTCATGTGCGTGTCGAGCCCATGTTCCTACCCAATCCCACATCTGATTTCCCATGCACGCAGTTATCAGATCACTACGGCGTCAGTTTGGAAATGATTGTCACCCCTAAACCCCCATCCAACAGAGAGAGCGGTTTGCTGACACCTCCTCAGCAAGCTACTCCAGAAATCAAGGAAGATGCTGAAGAAAGTGGGTCCACCATGTCGCGCAGTTCGAGTGCCAGAGACATTCATAGAGCTGGCACCCCCCCTTCCCCAATTCGAAAGGTGTCAAGTTCAAGACGCCGTATCAGTCAGATTCCTCCCGAACTTGTTAATAATGAAGAATAATCCACATACTATTAAATATCTATCGATACTATGATTTCAATTATCTCTTACTCATCATTCACCAATCAATAATTATTTTCATTAAGCTAGTTTTTTTCTATGAATTATTTCTAAATAATTTAATGAATATTTATAAAATTATTTTATATTTATTTTAAATTTCAGTAAATGAAATATCTCAAAAATTATACAATTTGACGAGTGAGATTATTTGATTTGATATAGCTTACCTATTACATAATAACTCATGTACAACATTTAATATTATTAAAATTTTAATCACAAATTGAGTGATATTTACTAATGAATTAAAAATTATAGTTCAAGTTATTATAATATAATTAAATGAATAATGTAAGATTTTATTTGAATTCTTAGATACTATTCTAATATTTTATTGATATGAAACTAAATCATTTAATAAAAATATTATATAAACTAATATTTTATATTATATTATATTATATTCACCTATATTAAATTAATTTCAAATTGAAATATAAAAAATATTATTATATTAATTTTAAATTATTTAATTCTTATAGTTCTTTACAATATTTTTATTGATTAATTGCATCATTAAATTAAATGAATATTCATTATTAAAAGAGTATAAATTAATTTGTTTCATTATTTATAAATTAAAAGTCACAATAAATAAAATTGTGAAAATAATTAATTTTTAAAAAAATTATTTAAAAACCAAAAAAGGTAATAAGATAATCAAATTAACCAAAAAATTTTAAATGAACCAATCATTTACCATACTAGTGGCATTTACGATATAATATAAAAGGGAATGAATACAACAGTAATGATATGTTTTTTAAGTCAGAATAATAGTAATAATAATAATGACCAGTGAAGAAAAGGTTAAAAATTTGGTTGTATTTGATTTTGATTGGTAATTAAATAAATTTTATAATGTTCTATTTAATAAATTAATTATAATATATATTTTATAATATTTTGTTTTAGGTCTTTGACAAATTATTATAGGTAACTTTTAAAAATATCCTATTAATTATCAATTATTTTAAATATATTTTTATTGATAAATTAGTGACAATTTCGCTATAAGTCCCCTAGACACTGAATTTGAAGAATATTTATCCGAATATATTGTAGACAAAGCTTGGTACTTGGTTATGGTAAATTGCCAAAATTCACACTATTTTAACCTATTGACACTCTAATCAGGATGATGTATTCAAACAAGTACACGCCAAAGGCTTTACCAAACAACATCTTATCAATAATCTGAAACCATTTCCAATGCATCCTAAAATAATAGAACTAATTCAACGTTGTAAAGCTTTGAATTATGATTTTGTAATTATCAGTGATGGAAATGAATTATTCATTAATGAAATATTGACGAATCATGGCCTCAGGGACTCCATTGATCTGTTAGTCACTAACAAAGTCATTGAGAATCCTGATGGCAGTTTGACTCTAGTCCCTTATTTGGATTTGGTCGGAGGTGAAGCTCACAATTGTCAGCATCTAATCAATGGTAGAAAGTTGTGTAATTTAAATTTGTGTAAAGGTAAATGATAAGCTATAATCTGGTATATTAGAATATTATAATCCTATCAATTATTATTTCAGGGACTGAATTAAATAAGTTAATATTAAAAAAACACTACAATCGTGTTATTTATACTGGAGATGGCGAGAATGATTTTTGTCCAATGTTACAGTTAAGAAGGTAAATCCCATCTAGCTCATAGTTATATATCCTATTAATCGTTATTCTAGTCAAGATCTTATGTGCATTCGAAAAGGCAAGCATTTAGAACAACTTTACTACTTACACAAATCCAACTTTGATATCAAAACAGAAATCAAATTTTGGAGAGATCATAATGAATTATTTGATATATTTGAGAGTAAAGTCTTTTAAACATAAAACAATTGATATGATTATGTGAGATTAATATTATTTTAAATAAATATATATCAAATATTATCAATTTATTTGCCAAATCAATAGGAAATAAACCGTAAATATAAAATTTGGAAATAAAATATCTGATATTCAATATAAAATTTGATGTTTTTAAAATAAGGTTCCATGGCCAAATGGATAAGGCGCTTGACTACGGATCAAGAGATTCCAGGTTCGATCCCTGGTGGAATCGACAAAATTTCAATCAACATCTTTTTAATATTTCTAAATATTTCATATACTTTCATATTATCAAAAAATTTAAATTTTGATAAATTTTTAGGATAGTATTAATGGGAACAAATATATTGAATATGATATAAATCAATTTCTTGGATGTATTTTCTCTAATTGTATTAAATTTTAATACAAAACAGGATCAAATGAGAAATTTTCTTTGATGATTTGCTAATATATTAAAAATATTATAAGTATTTCAAAAGCAAGAAAAAAGTCCAAAAATTAATATAAAAATAATATTTTTTAAAATGGAAGTTGGTAATTAATATTAAATTGATGTTTAATATTTAATTAATTATAATTTATTCGAATTTTTATTATTAAATTTTGATTTGTAAAAAACTGTACTGAAAAAGAAAACGTATAAATATTAGAGAGAGTATGTTAAAAATCAATAGGTGAACCAAGTCCATGTAAGTAAACTGGCAATCACTACAACACCTAAGAATTGATATTGAATTTGATCGTTATGGGGTTGTTCGTGCAAATTGATTAGGAGGTCATTGATGCGGGTGATGAAATGATCGAGTGTGAAATTGTCAATAACACGTTGCTTACCCTTTTGGCCCATTGCAGCTGCGTCAACTTTTCCGAGTACCAGTTGGGATAGGTGGCGAGCAAAAGGAATAGGATCGGATGGTAACAGGTAGCCAGTTTCGTTGTGAACTACAGTTTCTAAAGGGCCTCCAGAATTGACTGCGAGTACGGGCAATCCAGCGTACATCGCCTCGATTGGCACAATTCCAAAGTGTTCAAAACTCGGTGTATAGATCAAGCAACAGCTATTTTGCAAGAGGTAGGTACGGATAGCATCATTGAAAGATGGAATAAAAACAACTTGAACATCTTTCTTTATTTCGGTGACATCATGCTTCAAAACAGCGTACACAAGTCCCAAGTGTTTGCAAAGATTAATCAATTCCTTCAAATATTCGACATTCTCCTTAACGCGTTCGTCGTAACCCCCAGCAATGATCAGTCTTACATTTTCGAATTCTTGAGGGGTTAAATGCTTTTCAGTTAGCATTACATGGAAACTTTCAATTGCTAAATCCACATTCTTCTTCCTTTCGAACCGATTTATGCTTACAATGGTAGTTTTGTCGCTGGATAGAGCTCTTACTCCAGGATCCGTCAAATCAATAAAATCATCATAAGCCTTTAAACGAATACCAGGGTGCAAAATAGTCAAATCCGAATTCAAATTAGGAAATGTGGATTTATAAATTTCTTTAGTGAAAGCACTATTTACAGCTACTTTATCAGCACAACCTTTCAAAAACAAAATGAATAAAACAATAAATTAGAATTTATATTAAATTTACCGGTTGTTAACTCTTCCAACTTGTCAATAGGGAGTCTATATAACTGTTTTAAAATATTCTCCCTCTTAGTCAATAACAAGTCAGGAAAGTGACAATAAAATAACACCTAACCGAACTATTAGCATCAAAAGTTAATAATCACAACAACAATAGCTCTTACCTTTTTACCCCACCACTTCAACAGCGGAATCCCCACGGACAACTGGTCCACAATAATCACATCGTAGTGGTTATTATTCCAAATTAATGTCAAAATGAGTACTAAATTTCGAAGTATGGAAAATAAAATAAAAAATTTGCCATAGAGGTTAGTAGGTAGAAAATCACCGTAGACTTGTACTTTAAGAGTGCCTACAGAGAAATCAATATGAATTAATTAGAGTATTTATAAAGATATAGTCACCGTTATTGGTTTCTTGAAAACTATGGTTAGGGTCGTGGTGTGAAGTGAATATAGTAACATCGTGACCTCTTTGCTTCAGACCCACAGCTGCGTCCACTATCAAACGTTCGGCACCTCCTAATCAATTCATTTAATATATCATATATTAATAATATAAGTTATATTGGTTATTACCAATACCCAAATCAGGATGAATAAAAGCGATTTTTAATAATGTCATTTTGAACAAATTATCAGTTGATTTATGGGGATTAAAATTGTTAATAATCGAATGATTTTGAATATATTTATTATGGGTAGATTTAATTCACTGTCACTTGATTTTTATTTCAATTAATCAAGTTTTCCCAAGATAATTAAGAAACTTAACCAATGAATAGAGGTTTTGTGGTAATTAAATATGAATTTAAAAATAATTTTAATATAAAAATTATTGGTTTTTATAATTTATAAATTAGCAAATAAGTATGATAATCTTTATTATGAAAATTTTTTTGATTAAATTTAAAATTTAAGAAACTTTTTTAAATTTTCAGGGAATTGGTCTTTGTTTAATACTTTACCGTAATGAATTAAACAACGATTGATACTTTGTTCAATATCTAAAGCAATTTTTAGTAAAAAAATTTAAATCGAGTATAAAATTTACCTATGATGAGAGGTTGGACCAATTGAATACGATGAGATGTCAAATCATCCTTAATGTCCGCGAGTTTGGATAGAGATTGATAAACTTTTAACAAAGTTTGTAAGAATTGTGGCACTTCGTATTGGACAAGACCGTAAGAATCTTCCTTGGCAGAGTGGTGGATCAAATCAGCAACAACTATAAGATTGTTAATATAAATGGGTTTATGAAATATACATTGGAAATACCTGAAGCAGACAAAATATACTTATCAATAGGATTTAAACAAACTTTAAGTTTGAAAAGGGGGTCCTTAGTGTTGAAGTCTTTACTGAAAATGGTATGAGTTTGTAAGAAAGAGCAAATACATTCCAAATAAGGATCCAAAGTAGTAGATAACTTGGATGCTTTGTAGCCTTGTTTGATAAAGTTCCAAGCATTGCATCCATAGTTGAGAATAGGTTTGAAATGGGCTAATTTGGTACAGTTGCAAGATTCGGAATGATAAACAGCTATAATATGATGAGTATTTAATTTAAAGTTTTAAGAAATAATTATACCTAATGAATTAGCTTGTTTCCTAAGCATTTCAGCATCCAAATTGAGATTTTGATCCAAATTTTGATAGAATTTAATCACTTTGTCGAATAACTGTTTGATAACGGATGGACCGGTTTCTGGAGGAATAGCTTGATAAATCTTTTTACGGAGCTGGGCATTGAAATAAACTGCTCTCTTAAGTTGAACTAATGAGTGAATCTAAGAGGTAAAAATAAATTAGTAAACACTTTAGACATAAAGATTTGAATTAATTACTTGAATGTAAGGATTTACATTATCAATATTTTTAATCCAAAGATTAAAGTTGATTTCTTTTTGATCTTTGGTTCCAATAGACTAATAATAATAATAATAATAACATTAATAATAAGGTCTGTTGATTGGACTAACTTAAAATAAGCATTATATTATTACCTGATATAATAAATGATCCATTAAATTGGCATGCAAACGCATCAAATATTGAATAATGGCAATTGCCAAAACGTTCAAAAAAACGGTAAAGATGTTCAAATCGAAAAGACTGTAGGCGAATAATTTAACACTAATGAAAATAAAGATAAATATGAATACGAAAGTATATCAATAGTTTTAAAATTACCTGAAAATTAATCCAATACCGAAAATAGCCAAGCGTAAACCAACAAAAGCAATAAAAGTTAAAATAACAAATACTGCACCATTGGCCAAATAGGGAGTTACACAATTCAAAGAATGAATAGAGAATTCACTAAAGTTAACGCTCTAAAGTTATATTAAATATTATATCAACCAATGTATTAATAATGTCATAATTACCCAACTATAGTTCAACCCCTTATTAACAATAAAAGAGAATTGATTTCGATAATCATTACGAATTAAATTGATATAAATTAAATCCCATATTAATAGCACTGAGGCTACTTGATTAAACACGTATTCACCATTTAATACCCAATAACTATAAATTATATTAATTAATATTAAATTTCTCAATAAATTTAATGTATCTTACCCATTGGATCCAGTATTAAACACAGAATAACGATTTAAACCAAAAGGACTATAAACAATCCACTTCAACAAAACAGCTGCAACAATGTACAAACCAGTATTAATACTCAATAAATAGCGTAGTTTAGAAATCCAATAAACTTGTTTAGATTCATAAATTTTTAAATCAACTATTTTAAATTATTAATAATTAAAAGATAATTTATAAGGAATTTAATTAATACCTTTAGGATCTAATAATCTATTAAAAATTATTAAATTTTCTAATAAATATAAACTAAATAATTTTAGTGTAAAATTTAAAAACGCTAAAAAAAATAATTTTTTTAAATTAATATTAAAATTTTTAAACTGTTTTATTGTTATACTTACTAGAAAATTTTGTAAATATTAAACTAATTAAACTGAATAATATTACAATTAGGAATTTGGATTTCAATTGGGTTTTGTAATTCTGAAGGGTTGCCACCGATAGTTTTTTCAGTATATCTTCCATTCTGGTAAAAATTATGTGGAAATTGTATTATATTTTCTTATTTTTAATTATTTTATATTTTAATAATAATAGAGATCAAGGTACTATGTTTATATAGTTTTCAAATGTGTTAATTTTTGTTTAAAACGTCAACATTAGATTTTTTATATTTCATTATTTTTTGATTATTTGAATTATGGGATCTAAAATCATGTAATATACAATATTTTGATTATCATTACTTTAACATTTCCAAATATTTTGATAAAAATTGACACGTAGAATTTAGTCTAATAACAATAATTTGGAAAAATTATACTTGAAATTTTAAGTCTTTAATTCTATAATAAATTTAACTTATATTTGATCTTTATTCATCTAATACCTAAAATGAAATTCCAAAAAATAACTTGTGATTTGCTATATATTCTAATGAAAAAATCATTAGTTCAAATGGTACTGAGTAAAAAAATTCCAATTGTTTGATTAATGAATAATAATAAAATTATATTATAATTATGGAATCAAACTGTAAATGCTACAATATACTTATTTTATTCTATCAGTTTATCATTAATTAATAAACCATTACAATTTTTCTGATAAATGAAATTGAAAAATTCAAGTATTTTAGTAATAGTAATTTAAGAATCCTATTTTATTAAAATAAGTTCAGATATTATAACAACTAGAAAAAAGTATAGATTGAAGTTTAAATTAAAATATTTTTAAAATTTCTATAGTTCTCATTAAATTAATATTAAATTACACTGTAAATAAATTATTTTGTATTTAAATTTTGAACTGACAAAAAAAATTGTTTTTGAGAGTGATCCCATAATCAACCTATATTTTTATTACCATTATAAATTTTAGTGAAAATTTCGATAGAGATTGAATTATTAAGATTTTGATCAAGTTTTACAACTTATCAACTCACAGCCCATTCCAAATATAATAGTCAAAAGGTAATTATCACTTTTAAATTACTATGTAATCATCGATGGCATAAGCCCGTCGAAGAGAATTTATTGGGAGTATAATGATGAGACAAAGTAGTATAGGGACAGCAGACAAAACTCTGTTGAGAAAGCTCTTTGGAATCTCAATCTTTTATCTGATATATACTCTTCAAAATTCTTTTTTGATGCTTGATATCATCGTTCAATTAATACTATATTATCCTGTTGGTAATTAATGGATATTAACTCTAGTTTGTTATTTTAGGTAGGCGATCTCGTATGGTTATCTGAGTTATGGATGATATTAAGTTAATAAACTTCAATAAACATCAATTTTTATGTTTTAACTTTTCACTATTTATCATTTTTATCATACTCAATATTATCATTAAATTCATTTTCAATATATGCTACATTTTCAAGTCCAAGTATATAATTGATCTTAATCATATTATCATATATTTTCCCTTTCTATCTATAAATTATCGTTTAAAAAATTTTAAAATCATTTATTCAGCTCTTAAATTTACAAGTTATTAATTACAATTAATTTAAAAATTATACTAAATATTTACTTTTATATAAATATAAAATATAATACTAATTTTTATTAAGCAAATTGAAATCAAATTTTATTTAAAGTACTAAAGATCATGATTACTATGGAGTTTTATTAATCATATATAATATTGTTTTGAATATTTTATCATATAAAATTCATCAATGTCATATACAAACTTAAGTTCTTTATTAAGATTGAAAAGTATAAATATGAATTAACAAAAATATAGAAATTGATAATTTAATAATTTAATATCATTAGAGTATTCAAATTTTGGCAAAAATTTATTTTAGTTAATTTGATTTGAAATTAGCTATCAAATTCAAAATTACTATTTATTTTATCAAATTTAATTTCTGGAGTTGTAATTTAAATGCAGTTAAGTAATTATTTATATATTAGATATTTATACCAAGTTAATGATTATTGAATATTGATCAACTTTATATTCAAATCATTAGAGGATTAAGACAGAAATAATTTTACAAAATTAGTTGAATGATTTTAAAATAAAATATAAAAAGAAATAGAATAAAAAATTAATTTATAATAGTTAAAAACAAATAACTAATTTGTTAATATAAGATTTTGCAAATATATTATTAGTTTAAAAAATAAAAGAATTTATAATCTTTTATTATATATAATTATATTATTTATATTTAATAATTTATTATTGAATTTAATTATATTTAAACTATATAATAAATATCAAAATTTATTTATTTTAGTGTAATAAAACTCAATCAAAAAAATATAAAAATATTTAAGATTTATGAATAATATATGAAGATTATAATATATTTAAAA
>JNEM01014014.1:0-11200 GCA_000697335.1 Conidiobolus incongruus B7586 | reverse complement strand
TATAAATAAATTTAATAAAAAGTATATTTATAGGTTAATTAATATAAATAAATAAAATATTATTATAGAAATATAAAAAAATTATAAGATTAAATAATAATATTAATTATTAATATTATTATATATATATTATATGTTAAAATAAATATTACTCACAATTTAAGAAAAAAAATACCTTTAAATAAATAAGTTTTATTATAAAGTTAAATAAAAGTTTAAATGTTATTTAATTAATATAGAATTAAATTAAAATTAAGTTATTTAATATAATAATAAAAAATTTCAATATTTTAAAATTGTAAGCGTAGTGGTAGTTAAACTAATATAGTGCAGAGGAAGACTTAATATAAAAGTAGTGTGGCACAGAACGTGGTAATATAACGTGGCTGTAGCGTGCAAGTGTAAACAAAGTTTAATTAAGCTTCGAACTAGGATGAGTCACCGATATATTAAGATTTATATTAGGTAGTGCCAATATCCTACAATATCGACAGAATATAGTCTCAATCTTAGAAATAGTGTAAAAGTAAAAATAGTAAGAATTGAGAGGAAAAAAAGAGGAACCTAGTTTATTAGATAATTCAATGCTATTTATACAATTAATTTAGCTATAAAAGTATAAATTAATCATATAATTTATAGTTAATTGGATTATATGAAAGTGTATATAAGAATTTAGAGAACTAGTCTCTTAACAAAAATAATATTTATTTTAAGATTATTATATTATTTTAACCCAAAAATATAATAATAGGTTAATTATAATTTAGAGATATATATTATCTTTAAATATAAGGTATTTTATTAAAATTAATAAAATAATCAATATTAAAATATATTAAAATATTTTAAATAATAAATTTAAAAACTAATGAAATATATAAGTTAAATATATTTAATTTTATTTCTTAACAAGGTAATATCCTTTATTATATTATTTTTTTATTACTGAATAGTTTAAAAATATATAGAATAATTGCTATAAAATAATTTTTTTAATTTTTTAATTTTAATATAATTATATAATTTTAGGATTAAATAACTAAAATTTTCCTACCAATAAAAATTTTAGGTGAGTTTTAAAAATATATTTAAAAAGCTTAAAATAAAATTAATTTTTTTAATATAATTAGTTAATTAACTTTATAAACTTAAGAAAGTTAAATAATCAAAAAATAAATATACTAAGTTTTAATTTTCTTTTTATAACCAAAACCTATAAATTTATAACTTATCTCAGATGAACTTTGAGTTTTGATATATTATCTAAAAATTAATAATATAAGTTTATTATATAATTTAATTTAAGTTAATTTAATTAAGGATTAATTAAGGATTAATAAAGTTATTAATAAAAATATATATAATTATAATTTTAAAACTTACTTTTATAAGCTAATAAATATATAATCTTTATTATATATTATATTTTTATAGTTTAGTATATATTTGAAATATGTTTACTTTAATTAATATTCTATTTAATATTAATGGAGTATTAACAAAATTATGATATAAAAAATTTATAATTAGATAATTTATTAATTAAATAATTTTAATATGAATGTCTGATTAAATAATTTATTTTAGTTATATTAGATAGATTATAATTAAATATTTCAAATTACTATAAATAAGGAACTAAAAAGTTTATTATAAAAATTTTTTCCTTTATAATTCAATATTCAGTGTGAGAATAATAATGTTTCTATATAAAATTATATTATAATATTGTTGCAATATCTGATCTTTTTTTGAATCAGAAATATTTAATTTATAAATTTATCGATAGCAAATTAACACTATAAAATTATTAATAGTTATATATATTATAATATTAATACCTATAATAAAAATTATTATATTTATATTATAAATATTTGTTATATAATTTTCTAATCAATAAATCTTGGTTTTGTAAAAAATTTCAATAAATATTTTTATTATTGGATTTTAATATGAAATTATAAATGAAATATATTTTAAGAAAACTAACTTTTAAATATTAAAACTTGATGTAATTTCATTACAATTAACATTGATAATTAATAATATAATTTTTTCAAAAATTTTGAATAGTTATTTAGCATCTTAATTATACATTAGTTTATTCTGTATTAATTTTAATCTTAATTTGAATAATAATAATAAATTTTTGTTAATAACCATTCATATTTATGGTCAAGGATCAATTCTTAGTATTTGATCTTAATTACATTGAAATATTTTTGCTATTATCTTTCGAGAATTAAAGAAATAAATGAAAATAAATACTGTTTTTATATTTAATGAAGTATTTTAACAAGTTTATAAAATTATGCTTATTTCAGTAATAGGAGTTAATAATTGTATTTCATTGTTGAAAAATAATATAGCATTTGGTTATAATAATGATTGTGTTTAAAATTAAAATTAATTTTGTCAAAATATTGAATATCTAATATGATAGTAGAATCCTAATTTGCAATAAAATATTCAATTTAAATTATTAACACTTTGAAACATTTTCAGTAATTAAATTTATTGAATTATTAATTGACTAGGTTTATATTAATTTATACTATATATAATTTTAAAATCAATTATATAATTTTCCTTATTTAAAATATTTTATTTTATTTTATTTTATTAGTTTTGAATTGATTTCGTGGAATATTAGAAACTAAAACCAATTGTGATAGGTTTGCCAATATAATATACTTTGAAACTTGATATCAAAATTCCAGCGACTCTGTACTTGTTACTGAACCGAAGATATACAAGCACCTTAAATCAAGGCTTCAGATATCAATTGATTGTACAAAAAATGCCTGCTCTATAAGGCTATGTCAAGTACAGTTTACAATTTTCAAAACCAAGCGAATGAGATTAGGGAAGATGAAGTGAATGCAATGCGAGTCTCTTGAGACTTGCTGGGACGATTTTGCGATGTGGCACAGATCCAAAGTCACAATTTTGGTGAATAAATGTCGAATGATATTATGGTTTGGGTTGAATTGCGGATTTAGACTTCAAAGTAAGTTTCCTAAGATTGTGACGGGTGTTAGATTTATTGGATCAAGATGATAAAATAAGACTAGTGTGTTGTTAAAGCTAGTTGCAATTAAGTTGGGACAGTGCTGTATAATGTAGGTCATCAAATATTTGGCAGTTGCAAAGAGGCTCGATTTAGTCAAGTTATTCCACTTGTGATCATGCAACTGAATTGGATCATTGAATAAAATACACCTGTATTAGTTGAGAGATCACCAAAAAAGGTATTTCAAACTCTTCAACCTATTGAAATGAGAATTTTGGAATGAATTGATAAGTTCAGATACCAAAAATGAATTAATACTTTCACTATCATGAGAAAAGTCGTAAATTTGATCAGTTTCAATCAAATCTTAATAATTTGTTCAACATTTTAATATTTATGAATTTATGATAGACTAAATTGACTCTGATGAAATATACTTTTGTAATTCAGCCTAAGGAGAAAAATTTAAGTGCGATTGATCAATAAACTTGAATATTGTCTCTTCGCTTTATTTAGTAAAAAAATGTAAAATTGTCTATGAAAATGAAAGATGACTGTAAAAAACTTTAACATATTTCCTTTTCATTTTTATCTATTTGATTTTAATTAATAAATATTCGATATAGTTATCGCCCAAATATTGATTAAGTAAATATCGTATTTTTAATATAATATTATTTCTAAAGCTCATATTCAAACATTGGCAATTTATAAGTCATTAGCTACTTAAAACTGAATTAGTATATATATATAATGATTTTCACTAAATAATATATTCGCAAACTCCTGTCCAATAACTTTGGCAGAATAATTATGGTTTAATTCGAATAATTTATAATAACTAATTTAAAATGTTAATTTTTTTTGAAATATTGTCATTTTGGAATAACAGTTGCTCATAAAATATGCTGATATCATGAATCTTAATAACTCAGTAAAAAACTTGCGACAAGGATATGATGTAAATTATTAATCAATATTCATTTATGTGGTTTTGAAGAAAAAATTCACTGAGCTTATTTTTATTTATGGTTAAAATAATTGTCCAGGGAGAAACATAATGTTTCTGGTGCAAAGCTTTATAATAGTACTTCAATATATAATTGATATAATTAATAGACAATTCTATATCTAAGCATATTATTAATTATTTTATTTTATCGTTTTTTCAACTAACAAAACATGCACAATATTAAGCAATTATATTATTACATCATTATTTGTATTTATTTTAAAATTATCAATAGAAATGATTTTAATGATATACTACAAATATATTTACAGATACTACTCTAATTATGAAATTCAGTCATATATTTTAACTTAATCGGAGATGTTTTATCTGTCAAGAATAATACTTTTTGTTGAAATTATTAGTGAATTGTAATCAAAATTAATTCCTAAAATTCAATTTACTTTTATATGAAATTATCATTTATTTTAGAGAAAAATTATTTCATAACAATAATAATAAAAATTTGATCCAATTGAATAATAGTATACATTTGAATAAAAAATTAATTCATGAAATACCTTATTTAACAATCAAAAAATCAACAAATGTGAATATTAGTGATATCATATTTGGGCGTTCAAAAAAATAAATTGAAATTTAATGATAATATTGGACTTATCTATATTGATTTATATATTTATTTCAATATATAAACATGTATTCAATACAATTAAAATGCAATAACAAATTCAAACTCTGTGAGTTACATCTTTAATTTTTAATATCAAATTACCTCTTTCCTGAATCAATAACCACCATGCAACCTGTTAGCAACTTAATCTCTACTATTATGCTTATTTCTATCGCTTTTGGCCATATTCAAATGGAGAGCCCTGCTCCTCGTAGGTCTAAATATAATAAACTTAATCGAGGCGCAGTTGATTACGAAATGAAGGACCCTTTGGGTAACAAGAATGGCTTCACTCTCCCATTTCCTTGCAAGGGTTATGAGCCTGGAGAGCCTGTTATGACTGTCAAAGCTGGTGAAACTATTCCCTACAAGCTTGAATATGGTAAAGCCACCCACAATGGTGGTCACTGTGAAGTTTCCATCAGTTATAACAACAAAGACTTTGTCGCTATTGATACCATTATTGGTACATGTTTGACTAATGAAAAATTTGATTACCAAGTCACAATCCCCGCAAATGCTCCTTCCGGTAAGGCTACTTTCGCTTGGACCTGGATCAACCGCACTGGTAACCGTGAATACTACATGAACTGTGCCGATATCCAAATTGAAGGTCCTACTGGTGGCCAAATCACTGGTCCTAAAATGTTCGTTGGTAACTTACCTGGATATCCTGTAATTCCTGAATTCACTAATGGCATCGCTGGTGAAGAGCATTACAAGGGCCGTGAAATCATTTCGATCAAACCCAGTAGAGTTAACCCTCATCAGCCAATATCCTCCAACAACCAAACTATACCTGCATCCAATACATCTAGTAACATTAATCAACACCAAGGCGCTGGTCCTGCTAAAAAACATCAAAACAATGGTCAAACTAACCAAATCAGTGGTAATTCCCAAAGGAATCAATCCAATAATCAATATCACCCTACTGGTCCCACTAACCCAACCAATCATCCATCCAAGCCTACACACAATCCTCAAAATACCAACCATCAAATCTCAGAAGCTTGTGTACATGGCACTAGTACCTGTCATGGCAACGGTTATAAGATTTGTGTTCATGGACACTGGACATCTATGAGTTGCCCTCCAGGTACTAAATGCAAGAATATTGGTACTACTAATTTCGAATGTGTTTAATTGTTACTACCCTATATCATTATAATAATAATTCGACATTGTATCTCGATTTTTGAAATATCATAATATATAATGACTTTAAGATTAAAAACTTTTTTCTTTCTATAATATAATAATTTACTTTTTTTCCCAATATTAATTAATTTTAATATATTATTTCTAGTAATAAATCTATTTAAGAAAAAAAACTATTATGATTATTTTAAAAAGTAATAAATTCAATAAATCCTTACAAATTTTTATGTTTAATTAAATATTATTATTATTAAATATAGTAATCATGATTCAATGCTATCAAATATTAAATTTTCATGTATAATACCAATTTAAATATATTAATTATAATAAACTTTAACTAATTATCTTATTTTGATTATGAAATTAATTTTCAAAAACAAATACTTTGATAATTCATTAATTGAATGTATTTGTTATATATATGAAATATAATTAATTTACTCTATTTTAGATTTCAAACTTTTTTAGATTAATTTCTATAAAATACAAATATAAAAAAATAAATTATATAAAAATATCTGCCCTATCAATTATATTCAATCAATTTAAATATTAAAACTATAATATAAATATATATTAGTATATAAATAAAAAAGTTATGTGTTTTATTTAACTGTTAATATCAGTTCAAAAGATCACATTCATTAAATATAATTATTAAATTTGGTTTATTAATATTTTAATTATATTACACATGAATAATATTTTAATTTTAATAATTCTGAATATAAATTAATATGTATTAGATTAAATTATCATATTTTTATAATAACAAAAACTATAAACTTATTATTATAAAAATAATATATTATATTGATTGATTGAAAAACTTTAAAATGTGAAGCTTTTTATTCAATATTTAACTTTATATTTAATTAGATTCTATTAATATTATATCAAAATAATATATATATATATATATATATCAATATTATCAATTATTATTAAATTAAACTATATATAATTTTAATATCATTTATTATTAAAAATTTATATCATTTTAATATTAATTTTATTTTTTGTTAAAAATTAAAACTACTAATTATATTAGCCTGCAAAAGTAAGTTATAAAATCAAAATTACTTAAATATTTACTTATATCTTAAACAATTCCTAATTAAATAAATTTAAATTAAAATATATAATTTACCTATATTAATTGATTATAGCTAACTATATTTGATTATATTACATTAGCTATTGGTTAATATATCAAAACCTAAAATTTAACCAAGGTGAGTTATAAATTTGTAGGTTTATAAGTTAAAGGGGAATAAATAACAACACTTATATATATTTTCTTTTTCTTTTATTGTATTATATATATTATAAAACTATTAAGTTAATATTTTAAAATTAATATTATAATGCTTAAATCTCTCTCTAAAAAAGTTTACTTACATATTAATTAACTTTATAATGAAAATAAATCAACTTGTGAGATTGTTAGAATTATTAGTGTTAGCTAATCTATTATAGTTAGGGTTATTAAGAACAATGCTAAAAAAACACCTAAACTAAAACTTAAGTGTGTTAAAATTATAGATAAACATAATAAAAAGTATATTTATAGATTAGTTAGTATAAGTAAATATAATACTGTTATAGAAGTATAACAAGAATTACAAGACTATATAAAGATATTAATTAGTATTAATACTATTATATATATTTTATATTAAAATAAATACCACTCACACTTTAAAAAAAACACCCCCAACTAAAAAAGTTTTACTATATAGTTAAGTAAAAATTTAAATGTTAATATTAAAGTTGAATTAAAACTAACTAGAGTAAGATTATTTAGTCTAATGAAACAAAGATATATCTTAATAAATTTAATAGAAAAGCTAAATGTTTTAAAAAAGATAAAAAACTACTTTATAACTATTATGTTATTATAACCTAAAAATACAATGATAGGTTAATTATAGTTTAAGAATATATATTATCTTTAGGTGTAAGGTATTTTTATATAGTTGATAAGGGAATTAATATTAAAATATATTAAAGTATTCTAAATAATAAATTGAAAAAAACTATTAAGTGATATAAATTAAAAAAATCAAATATTATTTTCTAACAAGATAATATACTTTGTTATACTATAAATTCTACTATTAAATAGCTTAAAAATAACAAAATAACTATTATATAATAGCCTCTTTAATTTTTTAATCTTAACCTAATTAAACATCTTTAAGATTAACTAAAAAAATCAATTAAAGTTTCCCCCTAGTAAAAAATTTAAATCAACTTTAAAAGTATATTTAAGAAGCTTAGAATAATATTAGTCTTGCTTAATATAAGAAGCTAGTTGACTTTATACCCCACAAACTTAAAGAAGTTAGAAAAACAAAAGATGGATATACTAGATATTAATTTTTCTATCAATACTAAAACCTATAAATTTATAACTCATCTTAAGTATACTTTTAGTATTAATATATCAATTAATAATTAATTAAATTTAACTATATATATTATATTATAAATAAAATATATATATTAATTACTTAGTTTAATATAAGTTTATTTAAATTAGAATTAATTAAGATATTAATAGAAATATATATATTTTTAATTTTATGACTCACTTTTGCAAGCTAGTATATAATTTAAATATTATATATATTTATATAATATTATATATTATAATATAAAAACAAAAATTAATAAAATTGTCAAATTATTAATATTAAAAAATTTCCATATATAGCAATATCAATATTACTGAAATTTTATAAATCGATCATAAAATTTGATATATTAAATATACACATAGAATAATCAGTATTATATTAAATTTATACTATATAATAGTAAATAGATCTTGGAAGGATAAAACTTTATATATAATGATAACTATTGTTTTTGATAATATATATTTTTAACTTCATCATAATATAAAAGGAATTGAATAATATGTATAGCCTTGAATTATCAAAGCTATATTCATTATTTTTGGTTTATTTAACCCTGATTATCTTATAAAAGATAATTTATAGTATTCAAAAAAATTTCAATCATCATTTTCATATATTAATTAATAAAAAAATTTATATATATAATAACTTTATGTAAAATAAATAAAAAAAAGATCCTGACTTAAAATAAGTATAAAAATAACTCCAATTTTCATAATTTGATATTTTTAATATATATTATTTTTTTAATTTTCAACTATATATATCAAAATTTTTTATGTTAATTTAATATATAAGAGCAAATTGCTCAAAATTTATAAATATATATATCATAATATAATTTTGTTGTTCGAAAAATAAAGATAATAGTTTTATATAAAATAAACCAAGCTTTAAAATTATATAATAAGAAATAAAATAGTTTGGTAAAATAATAAAATAGATTAATTTTATAATTAAATTTGATAAATAATAAAAGAGCATATTAGAGAATATTATTTAAATAAGATACTCTTAAATTCTGAGAATAATAATTAATTATAGTAAGGAAAAAATTTAAAAATATCATGGACTTAAAGAGATTTTTTAAAATAAATTAATTTATAAAAAGATACCATATAAAATAAAGCTTTATTATCTATTAATATTATTGTAGAAATTAAGTAATAGCATAATTTTCAAATTAAAATTAAATAAATAAATTAATAAATATTATATAATTAATAGTCATTTTTATTATTAATAACTCTTTTCTATATTTTTGGTAAGCTTCTAATACCTAAAAAACAGTTCTTTTTATTAAAGACTAAAATTTGATATTTTATGAACCAATTTAATTTGTTTACAGGAATTTTTTTTTGCAAGCTGTTTTTTAATTATTTAAAACAATTATAATCATATAGGTTATAATCAAGTGAATATATTAGATATAATAATTCTCTTTAGTTTTTTTTATATTAAAAACCTTTTATAGCTTTATCTTTATATATTTTAGAACCTTAATATAAATTAATAAGTATTTTTAATATATATAAGTATATTGATTAAAAATAATTATATTTAAAAGATTTTAAATATATTTTTAATCTATTTATTTTAAAGTACTAAATAATATACACTAGCTTGCAAAAGTAAGTAATAAATTAAAAATATAAATATTTCTATTAATATCTTAATTAATTCTAATTTAAATAAACTTATATTAAACTATATAATTAATATATATTTTGTAATTATAATATAATATATAAAATTAAATTTAATTAAATATTAATTTATATATTAAAGCTAAAAATATACTTAAAATGAGTTATAAATTTGTAAGTTTTAGTATTCATAGAAAAATTAATATCTAGTATATTTATCTCTTGTTTTTCTAATCTTTTTAAGTTTATAAGGTATAAAGTTAATTAGTTTTATATATTAAGTTAAACTAATATTATTTTAAGCTTTTTAAATATACTTTTAAAATTAAGTTAAATTTTTTACTAAGGGGAAAACTTTAATTGATTTTTTAATTAATCCTAAAGATATTTAATTAGATTAAGATTAAAAAATTGAAGAAGCTATTTTATAGTAGTTATTTTATTATTTTTAAGCTATTTATTAATAGAATTTATAATATAACAAAAGGTATTAATTTGTTAGAAAATAATATTTGATTCATTTAACTTAAACTATTTAATAGTTATTTTTAATTTATTATTCAAAATATTTTAATATATTTTAATAATAATTCCCCTATTAATTTTATAAAGATATCTTATATTTAAAGATAATATATATCCTTAAATTATAATTAACCTATCATTATATTATTAAGTTATAATAACATAATGGTTATAAAGTAGTTTTTTATCTTTTTTGAAATATCTAATTTTTTTATTAAATTTATTAAGATATATCTTTGTTTTACTAAATTAAATAATATTACTCTAGTTAATTTTAGTTTAATTTTAGCATTGACACTTAAATTCCCATTTAATTTTATAATAGGATTTTTTTAATTAAAGGTGTTTTTTCTTAAGATATGAGTGGTATCTATTCTTATATAAAACATATATAATAATATTAGTATTAATTAATATTCTTATATAATTTTATAATCCTTTTTATATTTCTATAATAATATTATATTTACTTATATTGACTAATCTATAAATATACTTTTTATTATATTTATCTATAATTTTAACATATTTAAATTTTAGTTTAGGTGTTTTTTTAACATTATTCTTAATAACTTTAATTATAGTAGATCAACTAATATTAATAATTCCAATAACCTTATATGTTGATTTATTTTTATTATAAAGTTGATTAATATATAAATAAACTTTTTTAGAGAGAGATTTAAGCATTATAATATTAATTTTTAAATATTTGCTTAATAATTTTATAATATATATAATTTAATAAAAAATAAGATGATATATATAAATTTT
>JNEM01014012.1:0-49005 GCA_000697335.1 Conidiobolus incongruus B7586 | reverse complement strand
ATAAATACATAATATAAATTTAATAGTTTCTTTTATTATTAATAACTTTTTGCTATATTTTTAATAAAGATCTAAAACTTAAAAATAATTCTTTTTATTAAAAACTAAAATTTGATGTTTTATAAACTAATTAAATTTTTTTGCAAAAATTTTCTTTATTATAAGCTGGTTCTTTAATTACTTAAAGCAATTATAATTACATAAGTTATAATCTAAAGAATATACTAAATGTGGTAGTTTTTTCTAGTTATTTTTAATTAGAAAGTTTTTTATCACATTAGATTTATATATTATGCAATTATTATATAAAATAATAAGTCTTCTCAAATTATATTGAAAATACTAATTAGAAATACTTTTATTTAAAAAAACAATATTAAGTTTATTATTAATTAATTTTTCTTCAAAAATTAAATAAAAATAGCATATATTATTATAATCTATTATAATAATTATCATTTATTTATTAACAAAATACTTATTTAAAAGGATTTGTAAAAGAAGTTTTTTTAGTTTAATCTAGCATTTTGATTTGTATTTTAATAAAAGATTATATATAAAGATTTAAAATACATCAATTATAATTATTGACTATAAAATTTAAGCTTATAGTAATATTTTAGTAAGTTTTTTTTTAATAATAACTACTCTAGTTTTTTTAAGTTTTAGTTAAATTATAAGATATCTATATTATATTTTTATTTATTAATATGAGTTTAAGCTTTATTATATATAAAATACTTATAAAACTAATATTAAAGTACTTAGATAATTCTTTAACTAATATAAAAAGGTACTTTTTAATATAATTTTTCACTTTATTAACAATTAAAAAAAATAGTTAAAGTTAGTATTTTAAATTTTAACAGGTTTTAAATAGTTTCTTTTTAACTTTAAAGTAATTTACCTAGTAATAAATTATTAATTTAAATAATTCTTTATTACCAAAAGTTGCTTGTAAATTTAAATAATTTTAGAGGCTTTATGGTTAAGTTTTACTAATATTAAAGTAAAAAACTTTTGATGATTATTATTTGGTTTAAATATAATTAAATTAAATAACTAATTTTAAAAAGTTAATTTTTTAATAAAAAAATTATTATATATATATAATTTCCTATTAACTTTGTATATATTTATTTATTTCAAACTAATAATATATTTGAAAAATTAGAAATTAAAAAATTTCCCATTACTTTAAATTTAGGGTAATATTAACAATTTAGCCTATTCACTCTAACATTAGATTAATAAATATCTATACATTCAATGATTTATTTCCAAATATAAACATAATGTCATTAATATTTAATTCAATTTGAAATTTTAACAGTAGTATTAATGATATTTTCAACAATATTGATACTTGTAGATTGTGAAAATCTTATATTGAGTACACAATGAATATTATTTTGTCTATTTGGAAAAACTATATTTAATTCAATAATATATTTCTTTGATTTTTAAGCTATTTTGTACTAATTCAAGTATTAAATTTGTAACTAAAGTTGAATAATACTCCCATGGTATTATATTATATTCTTCATTCAAAAAAATTCTTAAACAAATTAAAGAATATTTTTTTTCAATATTAAATTCAAAATTTTTCAAATTATCAGTAATTGTTTATTTTAAAAATATATGAAAAATTATAATATAATTTACAGGACAAGCTAATGGCAATGATATTATTGAACTATTGTTTGATATAAGAATCAATTATTAAAAATTGTTTTAATGCGCTGAATGTACTAAATTCTTGATTGATTCCAAAGTTAAATTATAATATGCATAGCAAATATTTGATATTACAGCATGTTATAATTTGTATCGTTTCATCCATGTATAATAACTTTTTAAATCAAATCTGACAATTATAGTGAAATTCATTCAATGTCCCTTAATATCAGTTATTATTATTGTTATTATTGATATTTTATTGTAAGTAATAATTAATTTTATTTGAAAAAGTTGAAAAATCCATACAAAAATATCATTTAAAATTCAATAAATACTATTAATATTGAGAAATATTTTGATAAATTTTAATAATTTCAAATATTAATAAAGCATATTTAAATATATTTATTATATTTTAAAAAATAGATTAATATTATTAGTATTTAATTTTATTAATGGTCTGTAATGAACTGATTGAATGAGAAATTAATTATAACCTATTGAATTAATTAGTATAATAATTAATGACCTATATATTATTCACTTAGTTTTGTAAACCTATCAAATTGCATATAATAATTGTTTTTGAATTTATATAATAATCGTTAAGAGCTTTAAACTATTATTGACTTTGAATTTTGCAGATTATGAGTAATTTCGATTATTGAGATGAAAAGAAATTATGGGATAAATGTTTTGTATGAAAGAATATAAATAGTAAGTATGAGAATTAAATGATGATGTACAAAAACTCTATACAATACTTAATTCTTTGATTTATTTAATTAACATTAAATTTAATTCAATATTATTAATCAATTTAATATTAATTAAAGTTATTAATTTGTAAAAATAGTCAACATGCAAGCTCCTGTCATTGTTATAAGTAAGTCTCCATAGCATCCAATATCAAGAGTTTTCGCTAAATATTCAATTTTAGACACTAATGTAGATCGTGAATCCGGTCGCAAAGCTCAACTTTCTAATATTAACGCTGCCAAAGTATATTTTTCAATCTATATAATTTTATAATATTTCATCTTGCTAATCATATAATAATAGACTGTAGCTGATATTATTCGTACCTGTTTGGGTCCTAGAGCTATGTTAAAAATGTTATTAGATCCTATGGGTGGTATTGTCCTTACCAATGATGGTAACTCCATTTTGAGAGAAGTTGAAGTTGCTCACCCTGCTGCCAAGAGTATGATTGAATTAAGCCGTACTCAAGATGAAGAAGTTGGTGATGGTACTACCTCCGTTATTGTTCTAGGTAAATATAAGTTTAAATTTTTAATAATATTCATGGCTAATATTTTTGTAGCTGGTGAAGTCCTCTCTATGGCTGCTCCTTATTTGGAACGTCAAATTCACCCTATTGTCATCATCTCTGCCTACAAGCGCGCCTTGGAAGATGCTATCAAAGTTGTTGATGAGATTAGTATCCCTGTTGATTTGAATGATAAAGATCAGATGATTAAATTAATTAAGAGTTCTTTGAACACTAAATTTATCAGCAGATGGAGTGATATCATGTGCAACCTCGCCCTTTCTGCCGTTGAAACTGTCGTTGTTGAAGAGAATGGCCGCCGTGAAGTTGATATTAAGAGATACGCCCGTGTAGAAAAAATTCCCGGTGGTGAAATTGAAGATTCTCGAGTATTGGATGGTATTATGTTAAATAAGGACGTCACCCATCCTAAGATGAGACGTTACATTGAAAATCCCAGAATTATTTTATTGGACTGTCCTCTTGAATATAAGAAGGGTGAAAGTCAAACTAATATTGAAATTACCAAGGAAGAAGACTGGAATCGTATTTTGCAAATTGAAGAAGAACAAATCAAAGAAATGTGTGACCAGATTATTCAATTCAAGCCTGATTTAGTATTTACCGAAAAGGGAGTTTCTGATCTTGCCCAACACTATTTAATGAAGGCCAACATTACCGCCATTCGTCGTGTAAGGAAGACAGACAACAATCGTATTGCTAGAGCCGTTGGTGCCACTATTGTTAACAGAGTTTCTGATTTGAGAGAATCTGATGTTGGTACTGGATGTGGTTTATTTGAAATCAAGAAATTAGGCGATGAATACTTCACTTTTCTTACCAAGTGTGATAACCCTAAGGCTTGCACCATCATGCTCAGAGGTCCTTCTAAAGATATTCTTAACGAAGTTGAACGTAACTTGCAAGATGCTATGAGTGTTGCTCGTAATGTATACTTTAATCCTAAATTAGCTCCTGGTGGTGGTGCTACTGAAATGGCCATATCTTCTCGCTTAAGTGATTTAGCCAAATCCATTGAAGGTGTTGAACAATGGCCATACTTGGGTTTAGCTGAAGCTTTTGAAGTTATTCCTCGCACTTTAATTCAAAACTGCGGTGGACAAGCCATCAAGGTCCTTACTCAACTTAGAGCTAAGCACGCTGAAGGTCAACACACTTGGGGTGTTGATGGCACCACTGGTGTCCCCACCAGTATGAATGATTTGGGTATCTGGGAACCTCATGCTGTTAAGGTTCAAACCATTAAGACTGCCATTGAATCAGCTTGTTTATTACTTCGAGTTGACGATATTGTTTCTGGTATCTCAAAGAAATCACAACCTGGAGGTGGAGCTCCTCAAGATGCTGGTGTTCCCAACCCTGATGCTGAGATGTAAAGCAGCTTATATATTCAATTTTATTAATTCATATCTCTTTACACATCATTTGAAAATGTGTATTTAGAATATGAATTTCAATTCTATATAATTTAAATCATAAAAGTTAGAATTTTATTCGTATTTAATATATTGCATTTTCACCATATTCGGCATTTTATTTCATTATATTGTTTAATATTTCAAATTTTTGAAATTTTTATCTTACAAAACAAATAACACTAATTTTCGTGCTTGGAAAACTTAATCGAAATTTAAAATCTATATCAAATAGTATATTTAATAATATATAATTCCGATATTTGAACTTTTTGCGTAGTTTACCTCAATTCAAATATCGTTTAAATAATATTTTTGTTCAATTTATACTTAGATTGTCATAATCAGTGATATCAGCCAATCATGATGTCCATGAAATGATAATATTTTATGATTGTATCAAAAATTCAATTTCAAACAAATTATTAAATATCTACAATTAAAAGAACCAAAAAAGATAAATCAATTTATCTTCATATTGAAAATCATAACAAAAATTAATTTAATCAATTTCGCAGATAAACTTTAAATAATTAAAAATAATAAATTATAATTTAACTGAGATCAATCAAGCATATTAATTTTGAATATTATAATTAACTAATGATTATTTTGATTATTTAATCCCATAATTAAATACATGATGAATTGAATTTAAAAACCCTATTAACCCCGTTTACAATTATTCAAATCCTTGCTCATCAAAATTAAAATTAAAATTATTAAATTTACTATTTAAAATATAATATTATAAATCTATACTTAACATATTTATTCAATTTTAAATTTTTATTTACACAAATATATTATTAATAATACATAATTACAAAATTTATTCTAATGTCAAATTCTAACAATTTTCAAAATCACACCAACGATACCAATAACGAACCAGTGCCCATGAACTTGACGAATAATACTAGCTTTGAAAGGAATCCACCATTGGCTCCCCGTTTACTTCCAACTAATCCACCTAACATGTCAACTGTACATTCACATTCTTTAGTTTCTCCAGCTCCTTCGCTGAGTACCACAAGCCCCTCTCCCCCGCGTTCCAGTTTAGAAAATAAAAAATTTGTAGGTTCTTCTTACAAGTCACAGTATGAAGTATTAGAAAAACTTGGAGAGGGAACATTTGGGTATGCAACTTGTATTCATCAATCACAATTGTGATTTTAAACCCATATTTGTAGACAAGTACACAAAGCCAAGAGGAAGAGTACAGGCTGCCTAGTAGCTCTAAAAAGGATCATTATACATAGTGAAAACGAAGGAGTTCCTATTACAGGTATAAGAGAAATCTCCATTTTAAAGAGGTTAAACCATATCAATATTATTAAAGTAATTGATACTGCATTTGAACCTGGTGAGTATTTTATTCATATTTTTGAAATTGGGTATTCATTGAATTTTTTAGGTCCGGATAAAAAGGCTGGCCATATTTATATGGTAACTCCCTATATGGAACATGATCTCAGTGGGTTATTAGAAAACCCCAGGGTTCATTTAACACTAGGACATATTAAGTGCTACATGAAACAACTTTTCGAGGGCTTATGTTATCTTCATAGCAACCATTTGATTCATCGGGATATTAAAGGTAAGCTCCTTACTTTTATGTTTTAAATAACTTCTATTTACTTTATTTTAGCTGCTAATTTGCTTATTGATAACGACGGTATTTTAAAAATTGCCGATTTTGGTTTAGCCAGAAGATTGGATCCTACACAACCCAGAGATTATACCAACTGCGTTGTTACTAGATGGTATCGACCTCCTGAGCTCTTGCTTGGTGAGAAAAAATATGATAGCTCTGTTGATATTTGGGGAGCTGGGTAAATATAAATCTTGAAATCTAATTCATATATCTTTATTTACGTATTTTTAGATGTGTATACGCCGAGTGCCTAACAGGAAAGCCTCTTTTACCTGGTAAAAGCGACTTGGATCAGTTAAACATAATTTTCAAACTATGCGGATCCCCAACCCAAGATAATATGCCAAATTGGGATAAATTACCTGGATGTGAAGGAGTTAAAGAATTTACTCCAAGGCCTCGTGATGTTTTACCCCGATTAAGGGGCCACGACCCTCTTTGCGTTGACCTATTAGATAAAATATTAGTTTTGAATCCTAAGCAGAGATTGACAGCCCATCAAGTATTGGATCACGACTCATTTTACAGTGAACCATATCCCACACAACCTAGAGATCTTCCCAAATTTGAAAGTAGTCACGAAGTTGATCGTAGACGATTCCAAGCTGAAGCTCAGAAGATTAAATCAAATAGAAATCATCGCAACGATCGCAGAAATCAGAACAATCGAAGACCTCCTCCTTATCATCGTTCCAATCAAAGAAGATAAACATTTTGTATTTTAGAAACCCAACATTTGTTGCTCAATTCAAACTTCATATATTTATTAAAAAAATATCAATATATTTATGAAACGGGTTGTATATATGTAAATTTAATGTTTTTTCAGGTAATTTTAATGTCAAATGATTAAATGGAATTTAATTTTTATAAGATCCCTTAAAATTTTAAAGTAGATATTTAAATGATAAATCAAATTATGATATTCAGTATAATAATATATCATATGATCAGCCAAGACAATTCTTAAAGCTCATTAGTTTAATTTTCGAAATAAGACTTAAATTCTTAGTTCTGATTTACATATAATAATAATAATAATATTTAATGAAACATTAGTAATCTATGATATCAATTGTTTTTCGTAAAATTTTGAATGGCGTATTACTTAAAATAATCAATTATAATATTGAACATATTTGAATATTTTTTCTTCGAAGGGTGGTATAACGTCATTCTTGTTAAATATTTTTTTGAAATCGATATAACGAAGGTCTATCTAAAAGTTGTACTTTATTTAAAATGTATATTAATTAAAATTTATAATAAGTGCTAAATATCGCAAAATATTTAAAGCATCTCATTAACAAATATTAATCATTCCATTTTATATAATTATTATTTCATAATTATTCTAAAGTTAATTAACTTATACCAATTTCTATTGCTGACATAATAAATCTAAATAAATTTAAATTATAATGATTGAAAGGAAAGAGGATCTCAATAAATAAATCTATATCTAATATAAAAAGGTTTAAAATTTATTAGTATTACATAAATATATTGAATACCGTACTTAACCAATAAAAAAAGCTTAAGCTTGGAAATCAGGGAAACACTCTTTGAGAGTTTTAGAGTGCTTATTTTGAGCGTGTTCTTCAAGAGCTTTAGCTTTAGCAGTACATAAGAAAGTAGTTCTACAAGTCATACACATAATATTTTTAGCCTTTTCATTGACCTTTAACTGACTGTTGGCTTCTTTAGGTGCATTTTTAGCTTGACGATCTCTTCTTTGGGCAGCTTTAGCTCCGTTTCCCATCTTTTTTATTGGTAATATATTATTTAAGTTTAAAACGAATATTAATCAATTCATTCAGTTGTTGATTTATAGAATTAAGAATCAATTCAAGTTAGATTTGTTTTATGGGATTCATTAAATTTCACCATCCCTTTTTCAAATATATCCCTAATATTAATTGAAATCTTCACTTCAAAGGATATACAAATATAAAGATTTGAACTAGCCTTTTTATCCTTTAAATAATTATGATGTCACTTTTATAATTAAATATATATCATTTGAACTTAATTTCTTCGCTTTCAAATCCAAGTAAAATTCAACTTTTCTCTCTATTTTTATTTTTAAATTCAATCTTTAATTAGATTGAATATCCAATATATATCGATGATAGTAGATATATTAGTTTTTTGAAATAAAAGAATTTATTTTAAAACTTAATGGTCTTATTATTGATCAAAAATATCATTTGTGAAATATTAGCAAAGCATCAAAGGGGTATGAGGGTTTTTGTTATTAAATGGTAATCAAAATTCAATAGTAATATTTAAATAAGAATACAAATATTAATCAATTTATTATAATTTAATAATCAATTTTGTAATTAATTTTTTTAACATTGTAGAGTTATGCATTTGTTCAAATAATTTTTAATTCAAAACCATTATAACCTTTGTTTTAAGATACTTGATTTCATTTGAGAATTTAGAATTATACAGTTTGATAATAATTTAAAAAATATATATAAGTAGCAATTTCCTTTTATTGATATAATAGAATAATTAATTGTTAAGGAATAACTGACACTCATTTTAATCATTCAATTCAGTTTTTTCAAATGAAATATTCTTTAAAAGTGTAAATTCAAATTTTTCCACTTGAAATCTCAAAATATTTTGAAATGAAGATAGTATATTATAAAACATTGTCAAAATTGAAAAAGGATAAATATAGTACTTAGAACATAAAGATTTTAAGGATATAGTTTCAAAAAGCTTTCAATCTATTTAAATTAATTGTTTTCAATTAAATATATTATTTATATAATCAAATATCCAAATTAATCAATACACCCAGATTATTATTTTGAATTGTATATTTGATAAAAATAGCAACTATATTAGATATATAAACCCAATTCAAATGCTTTATTCTTGACGCTAATTGCATATTTTTCTACTTTTGTTGATAGAATCAATATTATACACCAAATACTAATTTATTCTCATTAGTAATAGCATTCCAATAGTTATAAATTATAGCAATTATATATTTTCCTAAAGGTAACGATTCAATTGTTATATGCAATGATACTAAAGTATTTTGATACAGCAATGTGTGATTTTTAGGGCAATATGGATTTTATTTTTATCTGCTATTTACTTAACAAAATTATAGATAAAGTTATTCGATTATATGGTTGAATCTTCCAGTATTTTCCGAATTTATTGATAAAAATTCCTGTTAATCTCATACATTTAGAAATATCAATATTTGCCATTGTTTAATAGTTTAAAAATATATAATCAAACTCCAAAGCAGCTATTAGTCCTTACAATTTATCTTGTTAAAATAATATTACAATCATAATAATAGATTTTGATGAAATTTAATGTATAGATCATTTCATACACTGAAGAGAAATTGGAGGATTGAATAGATATAAAATGGTAATATAAATTTAAACTGGGTTAGTTGAATTAATTGAATAATACAAACTTACTGAACCAAGAATAGATTAATTTTATAACGTATTTTTTAGGCTAATATAATACTTATAGAATTCTATTTATTGAATGAAAATAGTTTTTTCAAATAATTTTATCCGAATTGCAAAAATAGTTTTAATAAATTATATTATTTAGACACTGATTTTATAATAATTTTAAAATCTTAAATACTGCTTAATTTGATTTATCTATTCTCTATATAAAAATTTAAATAGAATTAATTTTTATGTGGAGACTCACTTAGATATTATTGAGATCCCTTTTTTCATATCAATTTTGATTGTCACCATGATAAACTATATGATACGATTGGAGGGTAGTGTGTGTAAATAGTTTTTGGGATAATGGCCATATTATTAGATAAATTGGAAATGTATTGCCATGTGAATGGTTTTTCATCATCTCCTCATATAGATTAATTGAAAGTTTAAGCCAGGCGCTGGATTCAAAGTGTTCTGCAATCGTAAATTGATTAGTGCCAATTTAATTTGAATAAAAATTGATATTCCGATTTTGAGGTTAAATGTATGTCAATGCAAAATATACATTCAAAAATAACATACAAATATTTCTATATTAATGCTTACAGAATCCTGGCGGAATAGTGAATAATTTGGAATATCAAGTATTATTATTTATAAGAATATTTATTTCAAAAGTTGAATTAATTACTAAAGAAAGTAAAGAAATATTTATACTATCAAACTAATCGCGTATCAATCTACTTTTATCTGAAATGCTAATATGAAAATTTACTAAAATATATAATATATAAATCAGATTATATTTTGTATTTTATTGAAACAAAGTTGTAAATACACTAATAATTATTTCAATATTTAAAATTAATAAAAAACCTTTATATATAAACTATTTTAAAATGATTATGAACAATTGTAAAATATTTAAATTTAAAATTTTATTAACTTATGATTTCTTTTAAATATACTGGATTTTAATATAGTATGCAATTAGCTCAATTTTGTATCACATTCAACAACACAGATTGACTGTTTGTTGTTTATAAATTTAATATCCACCGATATGCTTTGAGCCAGTTCGGCAAGCACAGGCTTCTATACATGCATAGGCTGCCTAAAAATTCAGTCGCCAATTAATAGAAATGTGCATTAAGTCGACAAAATTTAAAACCTGCTGTACTGGTATTGCACAAACTCAAATAAGGCTATTGTCGAATCATTAATCAATTTATCGATATTGAATCGATATCATTTTGAATATTATATATTATTCAAAATTTATAAAATAATTTACATTATAAATTTAGTCAATATATTTCAACTAATCATAGTTAAAATATAAAATTATAGACATATTGAAGATAATCACTAATATTCAAGTCATTTCCTCATAATGATCTGACCAGAATGATAGTTTGAAGAGTAAATTCTCTCCTAAAAATGTCACTGATCATTCAATTCTGATAATTTTATTGATATTGGATAAAAATTTTAAAATATACCATATCATATTAATAATGATATGTCAATATTATTAATTGTTCACCTAAATCTATAATAAACTCAGTTTAGGAAAATCAAATTAACAATGATATATAAATTTTTCATAAAATCTACTAATCATTACAAATTTTAAAACTTTCAATTAAATAATATATCCAAATAGTTTTGATACAATGATATTTTTTGAAAATAAAGAATATGAAAATCATCTTTTATAATATTATTGAAATACTTAAACCATTGTTAATAATTTTAATATAGGTTTAAAAATAGTTTATAGATATCAATTGCGACCAAGGTTGAATAAAATCTATCAAATAATATGATGTTATATTTTACCTGACTTGCTACTCAAATTTGAATTATACTTATTTCAAAATTTGGTGTCTGAAATCGAATTTAGTAATAATAGTTAGCCATATTCACTCGAAATGTTATAACCAAAATATATATTGCAAGATTTTAATTTTATAGTTTTGAGTATAATATATTACTTTTAAATATTTAGTGAAATTAGAATGAAGTAATATTTATTGTAAAGTGAACACATTGAAATATTTGGAAAAAATTTACTTTTAGCCAATTCATAATGGCTCACAATTAATTCATGTAATTAACTTAAAGTGGCAATGGCGATAAAGGAATGAACTAGCCCTTAATTCATGCGAGTTCGAAGAATTTAGTGCAGAAATCAATATTTTGATACCCTGTATAATAAATATTACGAATTGATCAATGTATGTATTTTAATCATTATTGTATTATTCATCAATCTAAACACTGTATCTTAATATATTGACATATATTAGAATTATTGAGGAATAAAATTTATGTTTTAGGACAAATTAATCAATATATATACCTCAATGTTCAAATTATTCACTATGATTGATAAACTGGATATGGATTATAATTTCATTTAATGGAATTATTGAGGCAAATGAACTAATCATTGATAAAACACCCACACACATCACTATCTGAATTTAACTCACATTCAAATTAACAAAAATTACACAAAATTAAACGGATACATTATAATATATAATCTGCAAAATTTCATCTGTATAACATTATCTCATACAAAGTAAGCAAAAGAATGGGTATATAACATGAACTTGTCGTCGAAAATTAGAAACTAACCAATTTTCTTTGTCTGATATCCTTTGAATAGAGATTTCAGTTCTATTTGACCTTATTCATAAAGTTGAAACTGCATTCCTAGTCTACGTTATTATTTGATATAATAATCCAATAGTCTTTGTAACTATAATATAATATTATAAAATGAAGAATCAAATTTTCACTTTTGCTTTGATTGCTGCCTTAGCTGGCCAAGAGGATCTTAAGAGTTTTCCGAGTTTGGAAAACTTTTTGAAAGATGGTGATAAAGAAATTAATCTTGTTGATAATTCTGTTGTCCAAAGCAAACCTAGTATACAGCCACCTGCTGCTACTCCTCCGGCTTCCTCCACTTCTATTACCAATGAATCAAAGCCATCATCATCAATTACTGCCGCGCAATCGAGCACTGAATCAGCTACTAAACAAGCTGGTTATCTCACTGCTCCATTGCCATCATCTCATCAGTCTATTCCCACCAAGTCTGTGACATCAACTAATCCAATTTCTTCCAGCAAGCCTATCATTCCTCCAGGTCCAGTTACCGATACAACTACTGGCATAGTTCCTACGGCTATTTTTACCCAAGTAATTGAATGCACTGAAATTGTAACAGTCACTCAAGTTACATCATGTTCAGCTCCGCCCCCTGTTACCATGACTGTCATTCCTGAATGCACAACTCCTCCCAATCCCACTACCGATCAAAACACTACTACCACCGCTAGAGTCACCACTAAACCACTCACTACTACTCCATACACTTCCGGAATAACTACTAAACCTACAACAACAACTACTCCTCCTGGTCCTACCACTGATACCCTAACTACTACCAATCCAACCACCAATTCTCTCACCACCGATCAAAACACCACTACACTGGAGCCACTACTAAACCACCCACTACTACTCCATACACTTCCGGAACAACTAATAAATCTACAACGACTACTCCTGCTAGTCCTACCACTGCCATGACTACTACCAATCCAGCTATTAAATCTTCCACCTCCTCTGCTCCTGGTCCCACCACTAATAAGCACACCACCACAGCCAGTCCAAGAACCCCAGCTTATCCTCTTTACCAATATCCCACCAAAGGCGCTCAGCATCCTGGATTCTATTAATTCAATAGATCTACTAATAACAGCTTAATACTATATCTAACCATCATAACACTATTTAACAATTATTAGGAATCATCAAATGATTGAATTAATAAAACTAGTCAATTCCGCGGTATAATCTATTGATTTTAAATCATTATATTTTCTCTCTGCAATTTAATAAAACATTTTAAAACAATACTCTTAATTTTTTTTCTATTAATATATTATTTTAATTATTTACTTATACTATAAAACAACTGTGTTATTAAACCTTTTTAGTTTATTTTGCATTTTGATTTATATATTAAAATTTGTATAATATAATTCAAATTTGATAAAATTAATATTATTTAATTGGTGGCCAATTATTTTGTCATATTTTTTGTCATTGATATAAATTTTAATTTATTTTTTAACTGAGAATTACTCCACTCAAAATTGAATTTTACAATAATTTATTTGAATTTAATCAATTAAATTAAAAATATCAAATAAAGTGTTCTAGATTAAATAATCAGGGTTTTTCAATTTAGTCATCAACTAAATTGTTGTCAATCAGCTTTTTAACATTATTTATAATTGATCAATATTCAAGATTTTGATCTCAAATATATCAAGTGAATTGGTACAAATTTATAAACTTGATAAATGTCAGCTAATGACAAAACTCCTATACAATTTCGAAAGCAACTATTGAGTTATATTAATTCTACAAAAATTATACTTCCTAGAAAAAGTGATTAAAATTCCTAAAACAAACACTTTATTAGAAGGAATAAACTTTCTTGAAATATTAGAATACAATCTACTATAACTATGTAATTGAAAATTGATGGCTCAAGAAAAAATAAATAATAATTAGAAAATTATTGCGATTCAATGATAGTAATTTTACAAATTCCTAATCAGATTATCTCGATATATTCTAACTTTAGTCAATACTATTGAAATTCATCGATAAATATCTTAGATAAATTTATATCTTTGAATAATCAGTACGTAATGGTATATATTTGGAATGTATAATTTGGTCAAATTAATCTAAAATTAATACAATTATTTTATACAAAATATAATTTGAATAAAAGTTTATACTGAATAGAAAGTGAATAAATTTATTATTTCAAACTTAGTCTATTCGTATAAAAACAATACATCAAAATACTTCTTTTTAGAAAAAAACAATTTATTAATTTATATTTTTTTCTACTATATTTTTGTAATATTTTATATTATTAATTTAAATATATTGAGAATATAATATTTTATTCATATTAAAATTATATTTATTGATATTTATATTACATCTAAATAAATTTAAATAGCTTTTCATTATTTAATAATTTCATTCAAATTTATACTATTATTTAATATATTAATAGTAAATAATACACTCTTGTATGAATATAATTGAGTATCTTTTGTCTAATATATTTAAAATCATAATATTCCATTATTATTTAGGTTTTATTTATATATCAGAATAAAATTTTTATAATAAAATCATATAAATATTGAAGCTATATTTATCATCTTTTATTTTTAATATATTCATTTGTTGATAATATTTATTAAATATATAAATAAAATAATTAGAAAATAAAATATTTATTGCTATATATTCAAACCTATATAATTTAAATATAAATATTTTTTATAATAATTGAAAAAAAATTGATAAATATATAATTTATAAATTAATAATTTTCATTTAATATTATTATTAAATAAAATTTAGTAAATAATATATTAAAAATCATATTAATGAATTTTTTATTTGCCAATTAATATTATATATATTAATTATAACTTTACTAGATAATAAAATAAATATAGTATAGAGGAAGACTTAATATAATAGTAGTGTAACCTTTAATATGATATAAATAATATGGCAAAATAATATAAATATAAATAAAGTCTATTTAAGCTTTATAAACAAATAAGTGAATATAGATATATTAGGTTTTATATTAGATAGTATCAATATAATATATTGATAGATATAGTCTCAATTTTAAAGAAAATAATGATAACAAATCAAGAGTAATAAATATTAAGAGGAAAAAAAGAATATTGTTTATTAGTTATTTTAATACTATTTATATAATTAAATTAATTTAAATATATAAACTATATATATATAATTAAATATAAGAATTTTGAAAATTAATCTCTTAGTATTAATCTTTTAATCTTTATTAAAATAAAGATATTTTATTCATAAATTTATATAAATAAAAAAAATAATATATGAATCAAAATTACATAAATTTTATATAATTATTTAATTAAAAATATATATATTAAAATTTTTATATTATCTTCAATCTATTAATATTCTTGATATATATATATAATTTTCAATATATTAAATTAATATTATTATATATAGTATTTGAGATATCATCCATATTTAAATATCCAATAGCTTTTAAATATATTTTCTTGATTTATTTATAATTTCATTAAATAGTCATTTTAAGTAAATATATTTTTAATCTTCAAAAAACTGGAATTCAAAAAATCTAACATTTAAACTTTTTTCTAATATTGATTGATAAAATATATTCTAAATTTTAATCAAACAAAGTATAAAATTTCAAATTAATCTAAATAATGAAATATTATATTAATGATATTTAAAGATTTTAAAATATATTTCAAAATGTTCCTATAAATAATAATATTAATAAACCTCAGTATTAGTCTAAATTATATTAAATTATTTTTACTTAATATGGCTTTTATATTTTTTAATTTGTTTTTAATCTATATCAATATATATCAAAAAAATATATTTAAAAAATATTTTATGGAATAAGCTTTAATATTCAGAAATTATAACTTCAAATACTTTTATATATTATTGATAATAATAACTATTATAAATAATTCAATATAAAATTTCAAATTTATTAAAATATTTCAAAATAAATATATATATTCAAAAATGATATTTCAACTAATGAAAACATAGTAAAAGATATTTTGAACCAATATATTATTAGATTCTGAATAAATATTTTAAAATTTTGGATATCAACATTCATTTAAAATTATCAAAGTATTAAAAATTATTAATTCAATTTATAAATATGATATGATTTTATGTAAATTTCATTTATAATAAAAATTTGAGCTATTACTATTGAATTTGATTTCATAATTAGTAAATATTATCATCATAAACTTGGATTGAAAGATCAATATAAAAATTTAATAATATTCATGATTAATATCTAATATATATTATATTTTGACCCCCTAGTCATTTGAACTTCATTTTTAAATTAGGTAATGATTAAGCTATCAAAAGTATTTTGATCAATTTCTTTACTGAATAATTTTGATTAGTAAAATTAATATAAACATCATTTTTCTTTTGAATATATTAAATGAGTTCGGAATTTAAGGGCAATAATTCATTTTAGTTAATATTAAACAAAAATATGTTTTACAGTTTAATATATTCCATATATATAATAGTTAAAAGTTTATAGTTTACTAATATCATTGGACTAGCCATATTAATTAATTCATTATGAAAATAATTCATAAACAATATATAGATATTGCAATTGTTTGTAAGGACAGAATCTAAAAAGCCAAATAATTGAATTAAATTTATAATAATTTGAAAAATAATCAATTATTGACAATAAATTAGTTGCATATGAAATATTCGAGTAATGAGATATAATTGTTTTGATAATTTTGAAAAATCGAAAATAAAAGTGTAATTTAACAATAGTAATGAAGAATTAAATTTAATATAAATATATATGAAAAAAATTAGAAGATATATCTTAATATAATTTTCACAACTTTCAAAACAATACAAATTCACTACAATGGAATATTTTGAATCTACTATGATCTTAATTAATTTTTATACGCGGGTAATTGAAATTAAAATAACGTCTATAATTAAAGTTAAACTATTTATATAATATTTATAAAAATTTATTAATATATATTTATTCAAAAGATCAATTTTTAGGAACATTTAAAGAAATTCCAACTATAAATCAAAAAATATTCTTGAGATTATATAATTAATTTAATCAAAGTCAGCGCTATCCTCAATTTTCAGTATTAAAATACTACTTTCTTAATATTTAATATTGGAATCATTTTTAATTTTTTTACATAATATTAAATTATCATGTTATATTAATTTCAAATAATTTGAAATACCAACTATCACTAATTAATAAATTATTTATAATTTGTAATTATTTTTTATAAAATTTCATATTGTTTTATTATGAATTAGAATAAAGAACAGCTTACAGTGAATTAAAACAAGTGAAATGCTAAAACAAGGAACTAAAATATCAATCTCAGTTATATGTGTACATATGGTTTTAATATCATTACAAGGATATAATTTCAATTATGAATTAGCCTATGCAAACTCATAATTCTTAATTTTTAATTTTAGCTATTTATAAACGCATTGTAGTTTTATATTATCATATCAATTGAAATTAAATACGTAAAATCAATGAATTATTATGGATTGAAATTAAATTTGTCCATAATAATTGATGGGGAATAACCTTGTCATCACTTATGAAACTACTATTACTACTCTGAACCGAGAATTCGCATTGGAGCGCACTCATTTCATGAACTGGTTGGTTCTGTTACTTTACATCGGTGAATTGTTCTTGTCCACAAAAGTCAGCAGTAGCGTCTAGTATAAGATCATCATGAGTGAACCAATATACATCATTTAATCACCCTCAGTTTAGCATTATCCCATCTTCAAGTTTTCCTCGTAACACTCACAAATGTACTAACCCCTGACGAGCATAAGATTATTCGAAGAACATGAATTACAGTAAGCCATTTTCACAATATTTGATTAAACTCATTAATTTCTCCTAACTTTGAGGTAATTTATCCTATACCGCTGCCAATCCTCCTTTTAATCTTTAAAGTTCATTCCCTCTCACATTTACAGTCGTCATAACCATTATCAATAATTTGTTCAATAAGAAAATAGAGCCTGATTATATTTTCATCATTCCATATAAAATTAATATCATTATAGGGTTCCTGAACCTATAATGTCAATATTAAAAATAGAAGATATGTATCTTATTTAGTTTATGTTTGAAGAGAATTATTATTTATCCTCTAATACAATGCTTTGATAAAATTTGAAAGTTTTAATTGAAATAAAAATCTATGATGGAATAAACCTTGAATAAAATATATTCATTAATAAAGATTCTGTGATTTTATTTCGATTTATAAAATAAATATAATTTTCTTGGCTGTACAATAGAATTACTAATAAATATTTTTCCTATATTATTTAATAATATGCGATTTTTTATATTCAAAATCATTTTAATTTAAAGTTTTATTATTCTAAAGATATTTAATCAATTAATTAATATTGATATAACATAATTCATGTATACAATATATTTATAGATTTCGATTGCATGTGATATGTATGAAAATTTGTTTGTTACTATATTTTGCTTAAAATAAAATTAAACATATTATATTTAATATCAATATTAATTTTGAATTTTATAAAATTTATATTTTATTTCAAAATATTTATCATATAGATGTATTATTGACCCAATATAATTTATATTATTATAATAAAAATTAAATAAACAATTGGATTAAGTTAACAAATAATATAATATTATACAATTAATCAACATGAAAATTTTTGTGGAACTGCGATTATCAAATATAATATAAAAATCAATGCAATAGAAAATTAGTTTTTAGCGAATTTAAACTGTATATAATTTGCTTATTATATTTGCACTGGAATGGGGAATAATAAAAGATAAAATTCACTTGAATTTTAGAGTTTTCTAATTAAAAGATATATGTATTAAGAACAATTATTAGCTTTTCAACTCAATATTAGTTGGATGACTAAACAAATTTTGATGTATTTCATTAAGTTCCTGATTCGATATATGCTCCTAAAGATATCAGCATGGGGCAAATTTGAAATATATTTTCAACATTAAATCTATAATAAATTGAAAAATTGTTAATTAAGGTGTATATTGTTTACAAGTTTAAAGCTTGCATTTCATTGCCATTTTATCTAAATATTTTATGTAAATAAATTAAATATCAATAGAATACATGCATATCTTAATCGTATTTAAGCCTTCAATTATGAAAAGAAATTACACTCCCTTTTTTAATAATATGAGAATTAATATTTTATATTAATATCCTCAACCTTGAAAGCAAAAAAACTCACATATATTATAGGCTTATTAGCAGTCAAACACAATCAAACAATTTTTCTTCACCGATAAGCTTTAATTATATCTCACTTTTTCAAGCTATAAATGGCACACTTCAAAAAAAAATTAACAAACCAAATAATCGAATATTAATATATTAAATCATGATTGATATTTAATATTTGATGACTGAAAATATTTTTTGTTTATAACAATTGAAAAGGTATTAAAACTAAAAATTTAAATTATATATATCAAATTTATTTATGTATATCATTAATTTTATAAGTAAAACTGAAAACATTTCTCAAAGTCTCTAAAAATAATTTTAAATAAACATATTGATCTATTAAAAAGATAATATATCAGATTGAAAAAAATATATGAATAAATCAAATACATTCAATAAATACATATGTTTTTAGGATAAACATATATAATAAACAATATTGAAAATTTTAAATAATAACTAAATATATCCAAAACAGTAAAATTCGATGAAGTTATATAAATTATAAGCGATAATGTTAACCAATCAATAACTCAAATTACTAAGCAGAAAATTAAAGAACAATAAATATTTGAAAAATATTCACCATTCATTAACTAATATTCAATATTCAGATTAATTATCTTATATTATGCCTACAAAGAAATTTATTAGAATATTTTCATAGTTTGAAATATCATTATTAGCAATTTATAAATTTATAACTTGTACATAAAAACCAAATGGACACTATTCAAATTCTTTGATATTTTTGATTTTATTTTTTATTTATTTTGGATTATTATGTTTATATAATTTAAATATATAATAATATTATTGAAATATTTCTTCAAATTTGGTGACTACATAATACTTTACCAAATTTAGTAATATTATTTTGAAAATATTTGCAATGTATCAGTAAAATACTTCAAATAATAAATATAATACCTGATGTAAATACTTATATTTCATACAGTACATTTTTATATCTATCATAAACCAAACATTTGATAAATATTATCAATATTGAATAACCAATCTTAATCAAATTAAATATTCATTTCAAGTTTCAAATATTAAAATCAATATAATAGACCAAGGCTAAAAATACTATTTATGTTAAAGTACTGCCATTTATTAACAAATTTCCCCAGTCAATTTAGTCAATTATTTGAAAAATTTTAAAATGAAAAATACGAAATATATTTTATAGTTAATACACCTTTTTCACATAAAAAGCCAATATTTCAATCAAAAGTAGAAAAATAGCTATATATTATAATCAATCAGTTCAAAAAGGTAATACATTTTATTCATTAAATCTTATTTTCATTATCAACTGAATATATCAAATACTGACAAATTTTTTAAACAGTAAAAATATTTTTTATTTAAAAAATTTTTAGTATAAATTAATAATTTTAATTAATTATATACAATTTTGATTAAAAATTAAAATTTATATGTTTGAATTAACTTTATATTTACTGAAAAATTCCACATGCTTTTATTATTAATAGAAAGCGAATATTAGACAAATATATTAATTAAAAAGAACTATTGAAATAATAATATTGAAAATTATCACATTTAAAATTTAAGGTTTAATACGAATTATATACATAATATGAAGTTTGAAATATAAAATAAATGAAATCAACTGAAAAATATTTTAAATTTATTTCAATTCGGAATTAAATTTTCTTTGGTATATAAAAAAGGTTAAAGATCTTATGACAAACAATATATCCTTTAAATTTTCATTTATTAGATTTTTATATTTAAATCTTTACAAACCAGTCAAAATTACCCATTAATATAATTTTTTTTAAAATTAATCTTAATAAACTTGATTTATATATATAGCTTCTAAGAAATATCTGAGTCATATGGATTCAAACTTTAATAAATAATATTAAACCAAATGATATTTAAATAATATAAAAATAGCTGGTGAGAGTCAAATATTAATTGTTTTTCAACTTATTATTAAATAAATTATTATCGATATTATTATTAGCTTATTTTTAACAATTAACATTATATTTAAAATATTATAAAATATTATTATAATAATTAACTTTGTACTTTTTGAAAAAGTAATCACTATTCAATTTTCAAAATGGACTATACTTTAGATTCCGATTTTATACTTGTCAATCGAGAAAGAGAAAGAAGTAGAACAATAGCTTCTCCCCAAGAACTCAAAGACAAGATGAAAGTAAAAGGATATGCTGCTTCGTTTGTGGATATGGAATCTCAGACTAAATTATACACTCGAACAACTCGAAGAGGTCACCAATCACTTCCTCGAAGTGCTATTATTCCCCATTTACAAAGGTTACAATCTGAAGATTATATTCAGTCTCAAGAGCCCAAAAATTTGGAAGAGTTGACTAAATTAACTATTCCAAAATGTTCGGATTATTTTCAAGGCGAAGTTAATGGTAAATTTCATATATATATATATTGTTAATATAACCAAAAATTATATATTATTATATTAGTTACTTTAAAAGACTTGGAATTAATTCAAACAATGAACGATTGTACGATAGAAGAATATCATAATATTAATAATACTGTCAAAGATCTCTGTGGTACTGCTAATAAAATCCAACAATCCTGTAACAACTCAATGTATGATAGTATACATTATCATTAATACTAATATATCTATTGATTTATTAGATTACGATATGATGCCATATTTAAATCAGGTACAACAAATTTGTGATTCGATTGACTATTTGGAAATAATGGCCGAAGAATTAAATCAATTTACATATTACTTGGGTAAATATATAATATATATTAATACTCTTATTTACTAATATACTTTTATTAACTGGAATAGAACAAAAATTAAAACAGGTCAAAGATAAAAAAGCTAATAACAGCACTCGAAAATAAAAAATTATCATGGATTGATAATTTCGGTTGCATTAACTTTTAACTCTATATTATTATAAATTTATATAATTTTTATTTAATAAATCAATTTTTTGTAAAATATTACGAGAATAATATAAAAATTTTAGGTTAAAATTTTCTAAATTTAGCAAGCTTTATTCCTTATAAATATTGATTAGATTATTCAATTAATATGAAAAAATTTAAAAAAAAATAATATAAAAAATTCATAAATATTATAATATAGTTATATTTTAAAAAAAGTAACTTTATGATAATTCAATGTGACAGTTATTTTCAAAATTTCAACACAGATTTGAATAATTAAAAAATACGTCATTAGTATAGCACTAAATATAATTTATAAGTTAATAGACTAAAATAATTATTTTAATAGAAATTAATGAAGAATGCCCCTAATTCAGCATAAATTACACACTCACTTAATGATTTATTTTTGCTTTAGAGAATTAAGGAAATTAAGTTTGAAACTTTTAATCTAGTACCCTCGTTCCAATGTTGATACCATTTTATCAAGTACTCAACACCACCAATATTAGTAAATAACATATTGTCCATATCCTTATTAAGCCTGCTGAAACTTCAACAATGTTGTTCCCATTGGTGGAAGTAAAAGATCAAAACAATCCATTGGGGAAATTGAGGAAGTAGGGATGGGGTAGGAATTTTTTAACTTGGAATTTTGATACTAATTTTTGGTTTCAAACCTCGTAGTTACAGTAAGTATTAAATATTCGTAAGCTCATTCCCCCGATTAGGCCAATTATATGTGGTCAATCCACTCATACTCTAAATATAAATACATCACTCATTTGAGAATCTGAGTTATTATAATTTTTAATATTAAATTTTATTATATGATCATATTTAATCTATTATTATTTCAAGGTCTTTATAGCTTGGATATTGGTAATTTAATAGATGTACATCTAAATGAACAAAGTAATGATGCTGTTTCTCATTTACCCCTACTGGATGGGTTATTAACGCCGCCTCACAGCAATTATCAAAAATATAAGGAAGTCAAGTTTACTTATTATTGGATTACTAAGGAAACTGACTTCCCGATGGGTGGTGAACAGATGACTGTCAAACCTTGCAATGAAGATAGAATTTTTACTGGAACAATATCAAAAGCCTTTTATGATTCACTACACCTTGAAGGAAGCGGTGAATTAAAGAATGGCATTGTATTAAATTGCTTCAACTCGGACTGCACGTGCTTCGACAAAGTACCTGGCCCCATGGGTACATGGCACAACATTCTAGAACCTTATATATCTGTTGCAGCGAATGATATACCTCATAACACAATCATTTATATTAAAGAATTAGACGGGGTTAAATTACCAAATGGTGAAGTTCATAACGGATGTGCTAGAATAGATGATACGAGTTATAGTTTTAAAAACAATCATATTGATTTCTTTTCATATTATAAGACTAACTATGAAAAATTACAATTGACATTTCCCAAAGAGAAGGTCAATATTATTATCAATGCAAATTGTAAATTACTAAGATATCATAAGTAATTTACTATATCAACGATTTCATCTCTAATTAATATATAATTAATTTTATTTTTAATAAATAATCTGTAGTATGTTATTTAAATTGATCTTGATATTTATCATATTTAACCTTTAAATTTTTGATGTTTAAATTTTTAAATATGAATACGAATTATAATTCTTGAAAATTTGATAATATCATTTTGAATTGAATAAAAATATTTAGTTAGATACAAAATTTGAAATCAATTACATTTCTAAATTCAAGCCTAATGAAATATCAAATATTAAATATTATTAAAGATTTTTAATTATTTAATTAGTGAAAAATTTTATTATTACAAATTAATATAAAAACTTGAACTGGTTTTATTCATTTTCCCCTATTATAAATTTTTATAAAATTGGTGTTATGTAGTCGCTGATCGTGAGGTCCGCTCTCCATCCAACTTTAACCGCCCGTCATGATTGCCAATGTAGTCCACTCATAAATATCATGAACAACCCTTGCATAATGGAAAATCCCAGACTATAACAGAAATTGGAGTTTCAACACATTGATAAAGGATTAATCACATCATAATATAGTCACTGGGCACCTATTTGCTCGGAGATCATCTCGATCAGGGCCAAACCCTACATCTTGTATTTTAAAAAAAACCTTTAAAGTATCTCGTTAGTCGTCCTTGGTCCGATTTATCGAATCTACTTGATCTTTATTACAAATTTACTTTCTAAAAGTCCTTCAATATTTATCATAATTTTCAATTGGGACTTTTTTAAATTTGATTTTCTAATATAATTATTATAAACAAGAATTCATAAATATATCTCAGATTTATATAAAATTCGTATATATATATATATATGACATTATTATGCTTTTCAAGGAAATAAAATGACAGTTATAGCGTTTATAAAGATAAATATTGATATTAACCAAGATAATATTATTAACAAAACCAATTCTATTTTCTAATTTAAGAATATTAATATAAAACCTGTCAATTTTACTCAATTTATGATTTAATTTCTTGTTTCAACTTTCATCTTCATTCAAATTTTGTTAAAATTGAATATTACTAAGTTCAAAATTCATAGATTAAATTTAAATTCAAATAATTGTAAATATAACTAATAGAGTATAGTGGGCATCACTAAACTTTAATATTTTTAATTAAGATTCATTGTTTATAGCTCTTTTTGTATGTTATTGGTTTGACAAAATGCTACACCTTCGATTTTTTATGACTGAATAATACCATTTCAGCCATAAGATTGGGTTTCCGCCACAAGTATCATGTCAAATCTCCTATATAAATGAATCATTATATTAATATTTATAAGTTTTATTCTGTATTTTATATTAGAATTAAAATTAGATATAAAATTAATAGTTGATTTAATATCTAATTTAATATGTGGTTTTTTCATAATATGAATCTTATAAATTATTTAGTATTAATTGTGTTTCAATTGCAATATGTTGTATTGGCTAATAGTAATAATACAATAGTTGATCAATCTAAAGAGGAGCATCATAAATATAACAAATACAGAATGACATTTTATTGGATTGTAAAGCAGAGCTCCTTCCCAAGAGGGAATGATGTCACTATCAAATCATGCACAAATGGAAGACATAATTTCGGTAGAGTATCCAAATCATTTTATGATTCCTTACGCATGGAAGGCACAGGCAAAATGAGAAATGGAATCTTTTTGAACTGCGGTAATGATGACTGTACTTGCGTTAATAAAATACCTGGCCCTCTGGGATCAAAAGGCAACATTTTAAACGCTTATACTTCCGTTGCTTCCAAATCACTTTCTTATGGTACATTGATTTATGTAAAAGAATTCGATGGTTTAAGATTACCAAGCGGCGAAATGCACAATGGCTGCCTTCGAATTGATGATACAGGGTATAGTCTCAGCAATGATCAAATCGATGTCTTCGCTTATTTTAAGAGTAATTATGAACGTTTAAATTCTGTTCTTCGAAAAGACTTTGCACATGTAATTCTTAATTCAAAATGCAAGTTGAAGAAATATTCAATTAAACTTAAATAATTATAGTATTTAAAAATGCATTGATATATTGCATTAATTCAATAAAAGTACAATTGAAAACAATATTATACTTTTAATATAATATTGATTTCGAATAACTATATATATTGAACATGAAAGATTTAAAGCATTTGGTGGAAAAAATTGAATTGAGATGTAAAAAAGCATTTCAAACTATATAGTTGTAAAAAGGATCCGACCAACCGGAATTGAACCAGTGACCTAGAGATTACAGCTGAAACTACAGTCTCCCGCTCTACCAACTGAGCTATAGTCGGTTGAAATTTAGGAATACATCAATATTTTTACTACTTGAATGCTTTTATTTTCTACAATAATTTTACAAGCTCCCATTTTCTATTTTTTTTTTTGTTTCAACTAATATTACTATAAATATCACACTAATCATATTTTTTTTCAATACCAAATAATTTCAATTCATTTACCCAAACTAATTCTGAAATTTACATATATATTTTTATTACAAGACCAGCCGAAAATATTTTGAACGTTTATTTTAAATTCATAAGAAAAATCACTTTAGTATTGAAACATTGTTTCAGTAGGATAAATTATGAAATCAAATTTATAATAATATATTAATAAATTATTTGATTATTGTGTTAAGTGGAAATATAAAAATTTAAGCTATTCTTAGCAATATTGGGTTTCGATTTAAATAGCAAATAGGTAATCAGGCATATAATGAGTTGAGCTAATATCTAACCAATGTAAATGAAGTTAAGCAAATTGAGGAATAATTGTAATATATGAAAAAAGTGCCTGAAAAATTAATTAATTTTTTCTAATAAAGAAGGAGTTGGAAGGCTCTGATAAATTAAAGTTGTTGGCGGGATTATTGATATGGGGATTAGTGTTGCTGAAGGTATGAGGATTGTTGCTACTAGAAGGAATATCATCTGTTTGCTCTAGTGTGATATTAGATGTAAGCGCACTTCCACCCACGATTAATGGAATGGATCCTTGTGTTGGAGTGCCCATTGGCATCGCCATGTTGGGTGGATTTTGAACAGTATAGTACCAATCAAAGTATGATGCTGAAAACGGTACTTCCCAGTTAGTGTGAGATCCAAGCACAATGGAAAATGAAAGTGAATTTTGTAGAGTTTGCAACATAACTAGGTAAACTTGAGACATTAACCAATATTCAGAAAGTAATACCAAGGCTCTGGTAGCCATTTCCAATTCTGCGCGAGAATGGGCCGCTGTAGTTCCACTTTCAAGAAATGCGCAATTGGCATGGATTGTTGCTGCATTGAATACTGAGAATGGGTAGAAGGGATCGGCAAGATCACTCAAACGAGTCCAAGCGTCCCTTACAAGCTGAGTAATCGCATTGGCAGCTGCGACACAGCGTCTTTTGGAGAACATAGCCATTGAATAGTTTTGATTAAGCTGTGCTTGAGCCAAATTACCTCTATGCAAAGTGATGATGGTACCATGGAAAAATCCGTGGAGACAAGCCACAGTTCTGAACAAATCACTAATTTCCTCTGTTTCTAGTCTTAGGAGATCTTGTGGATTTCTGAATTTAGATGGTAAATCGTTTTGCCATTGGAATATAGCTGTGTCTAATCTCATCAACTCTGTGTGATCTGGATCATAGGTAGGTCCTTTTGAAGTTCTATGTAGTAAATAGCGAGTCACCTGGCCTTTAAGATCAATCAAAGACATAAAATGAGCTGATAGATTACAAAAAACACCGTTTTGACCAGTGAGATCGGATCCAAAATTGAGCAACTCATCAGGAGACTCTGGAGGTAATTTGGAGAGTACGCCAAATTGGTCATCCCATTGAGCATCTGCGCTAGGCATAGTGACCAAACAGTCTCTTTCATCGATATACATAGACCTGCCTACTATACCACTGGCAAACCTGTCTGCAATAAAGCAGCCCCACCAGGTCCGCCTCTTCGATTCGGTCACAAGCCAATCTTCAACCGTGTTTTTGAGTAAATAGTTATCACCGCGATTGTGATAGCTGTCAATTGTATGTAAACCAAGTTGTTGAGCCAGGCGAATTGCAATTCCTACATAATTCCAGCTAGAAAACCCCTTCATCTTACCGTATTCGTATAAGCCCAATAGAATCAGAGATTGAACAGTTTCTATTGTTGGTTGGGATAGAGCTTCCTTAGTGATATGAGAATTCGCTCTCTTGAAATAAACGTCCCCCCATTGGTATCTTGGTTTAGTTTGACCAACATGAGGCGCAAATCGAGCAGATACTGCGAAAATACTATTTAGAAGCAAGAGACACTGCTTTTTAGAGTGTAAGCGATTCAAAAAGCTAGGACGATGAACGAATCTAATGGAAGGGTGAACGTGAGAAAAGTATAAATCAATTAACTGATCAATTTCTTCCTGAGGTGGCAGAGTGAGGATAGGTTCACAGTTAGTAGGCAGCGTAGGATTTTCTGAACCGGTCTCTTCGGAAATGATAATACCACCTTGGTCAGTACGAAATTCCGGCTCCCCTTCTGGATTTTGCTGACTGAAAAAAATCCCTGAAGGGAGTTCAATGTTTAATTGTTGGACTTTTTCCTCCAAAGCTTTGGCCTTGGCTTCAAGTTCTTCTATATAAGGATTTCTGGGCCCTCTTCGCTTAGTAGCAGTCAAATAAGTACATGATAATTCACGATCGGCACAATACTTACATCTAGGATATTGACCATCGCAGCGTACTTTTTTACTACGGCAATTATCACAAGCATGAGTCAACTTGCGTCTAGGTTTATGCTGCTTAACCATTAATAACCGATTTTTAGCTAATTTGACGAATATAACAATTAAATATTTAGCTGATATTTAGTTGGATTTAATATGATATATTGATATTAATATTAAATGGTAACAACTTCAGTTAGAAAACAAAGTGGTACGATTGTGGGAGAGTTGGAATTTTGACAAACCAATTAGAAATTTTTACAGCTAAATTCAAATGATTTAAACTTCATAAAATCATGGCAATCAATTATGAATTTATGATCATATTTACAAGAGCAATTTTAAGCCTCAAAATGAACATTGTGACTTAAATCATAATTTCTATTTGTTTCTAAGATCTTTGAGTTATTTTTAAGGATAAATAAATTGATCAAAGTAAATTAACTCCATAATAAACAAATTCTTTTATTAGTTTATTAGTTTATTAGTTTATTAGTTTATTAGTTTTTTATTAAATTTGATAATATTTAAATTATCCATAATATTATTGATGATGAATTTTTTTCTCAGAATTAAGGCTGATAGATTGATTATATGATAAAATGCATTTTTTTATCTATAATGATTGATGTGATATGATATATTAGTTTATTTGGTTAATGCATTTAACTGGCTCCACTACAAAATTTGTAATCGGTTTCTACACAATGATTGAGAATCTCTAAAGTATATGGTATCATTTGAGAGTTAGTAAAACGGTGAAAAAATTGGTATTCTACTATTACCTTTAAGTATTCATAATATATGAACCATAGACAGCAAATACCAATTTTGAAAAATTGAACCCAGTAAACACATTAACGAAACAAACTGACATATATATTGTTTATCAAAAATTCTTGGATTGTAAATTATCAACTTAATAAAATTCATATTGTACACTGGTTATACCTTGTCAAAATAATTGGTTAAATTCTTACTATGATTAAATCACTCGCACCATTTTCATAATATTTATTTATTATATACATTATATTAGTATCATTTTGGAATAAATTTAATCATTTTATATAGCTGTATATATCTTTTAAAATAATTTATACTTTGATCATTTGAATAATATACGTTAATTTTAATCATTACATCACAAATTTGAGTCTCAAAATATCAAATTCTCGAATTCTGAATATTAAAACATACAAATTTCTACTGATTCATTCAAACCTTGATATTATGGTTTACTTTTTATTAATAAAAACATTATAAATTAGAATTGTTTTATCTATTTCAATGTTTAGGTATGAATCGTCAAATACTTTATCGTTATTAAGATTATATATCCAACGTAAATATCATAATATTATTTTTTTAAATAATTATTTAATTGATATATAATGTTGATAATTAATTCCCATATGGTGAAAAATATATTTCAATTATAAGGATTTATATAAATTATATGATTCATTTTCAAAAATTATGAAATTACGACAGCTAAAATGATTTATTTTTAAGTAATGGATATTGCTTAGTTATCAATTTATAAATATAAAATTATTGTAACTGATACCTACAAAAAGCTAATTACTTTTTATTTAAACAAAGTGCCAAAAATAACGATTGCCATCCAATTTGCCTGCTATATTAGTATCATTAGTCAACTTTTGTACTATTTTCTTGATAAACGTTTTTCAAAATTTACCTTCATAAGGAGATTAAAAAAGGGAAAAAATTTTGCTGTTATACAAATAATCATTCAAAACCAATTTGCTGATATATATTTGAAAAATATTCAAAAAATATTTGTTAAATAGAGTTTAAAATTTGGATTTTTTATAATTAATAATATTTTATCTGATTTAGAATTAGTTAAAAGAATAATTTATATCCTTAAAAATCCACAGCCTTGAAATCAAAAAAAATATCAATATAAACTAGATTGTATAGAAGCTTTACAATGACTTAATAAAAATGAAACACTTTATATTAAAAAAGCTGAATTTTGAATTGAAAAGTACTCAAATATAACAAAGCCAAAAAATATTAAAAACAAAGCAAATAATTTCTTAGAGCAGTTCACTATTCATTTGATATTGGCATGAATAGCTCAAATTCTTTAAAAAATATTTAACAATATATTTCAATTAATATAATTAATATAATTAATATTCATTCCTTTACTTATTTTAATTAGTTTAAAAGCTCAGGATATTACAAAAGGTATTTTTATTACGATAAGTTGATTTTACATAATTTGATTATATAATACATTCAAATTCAAGCTTTGAATTAATGCTTTTACCAATATACTCATTTTTTCTCAACCTCATTGATAATATACCTTTATTGAAATCAGTAATGACTAAAAACTGATATAAACTGATAAGTTAGAAATTGGAATTAAGAATGGTTAGAATAAAATCATTAGTACCCATTGAATAATCATTTTAATAATATATTGACTTTGGTTGATAAAATAATAAATAAAATTATATCTTAAATAAATGTTTTATTATCAGCAATTTTGTATTTTAATTTTAACAATATAATAAACATATATTATAAAGAAATAATATCATAATTAAAATTTTATCTTAATAATTATTAAATTATAGATTTCATTATCAATTCGAGTCTTTTTTACATATTATTGATAAAACATTACCATAGAATTATTTCATCTACTATATTGATGCTTTATTGATCCATAGTAGTAGGTAGAAAATAAGAAGGAAAGTGGCTTGCTTGGGGTTTGTTTGATAGTTTGGGTTATGGTGTTTTATTAGAGCTTATTAAAGGTATAATAGGCTTCGCAGAAGACCTGTGTTAATGAAATTATATCCTGACGATGGTTTTTTACAGACTATTTTCGGCCTTAGGTGGTGTAAAGAAGTGTATTGAGTTTTCAACACAACGAGATTTTAAGGTGATGTGACAGGTATTTTGGGCTTATACTTCTGTAATGTACTAGGCTGCAAGGTCAAGTTAGTCGGGTGGGTTACTATATCGGTAACTACAGTATACAATTTTCCGCAATTATTTAGTATTAATCATTTATATAAACTTTAAATTTTCAGTTTACAGTAATTATTATAATACTAGCATTGATTGACGATTGCTATAACTGAAATTCACATATAATAAATTCAAATATAGAATCTCTATTATAATATTGAAATATATTTTAATTGAAATCAAAACCAATTGTTATTTATTTCAAATATTTTAATATAAAATTATATATAATTTCAAGCTTACATCAACTTGTTATATTAATGCAATATTATTGAATTAGCAAAATCAACAAAGCAAGAATTTAAACAAGTTGGAATAGGTGTAATGATTATAACATCAAATGTTTAATATTTATTAAAAAATTTTAATATAACTTTCGAATCATAGTTTTTCTAATTATAAAAAGAAAATCTGAGAATATATATTGGTAGTTAGTGATAATTTTAATATAGTGTAGAAGAAGATTTAAATTAAAAATGACATAATTAATTTAATATATCAGTGAGTCAATTTAAGGTTTAAATAAATTAGTTAATATTATAGATATTATCAATGTATTTTATAGTATTTATTGGGATAGTTTTAAATGTTAGAAAATATTAATGATTAATATTATTAAAATATTTAGAAGGGAAAACCTAGCTATTAGGTAAATCAATGGTATTTATATAATCAAATTAACTATACAAGTACAAATTGATTAATTATAAGTCAATAAAAATAAGTGTTTATATAAAAATTCATAAATTAGACTCAATAAAAATCTTATCAAATGTAATATTATGGTTATTTTCTTTTATAAAAATATCAAATTAATAATATTAGATTACTTAAATATAAATAGTAAAGATGTATAAAAATTAAATTTAAGTTTTAATATAAATATAAATATATATTATCAAATTTATTATTGAAAAAAACTCTAAGAAAATATCATAACCAATATTAAAATCAAATAAATCAAACTAAGCCCTAATATAAAATATTATTAGATCGAAAAAAATTTATATATAAATATACATTAATCAATAAAAAATATATAGAGTTATATTTGAGATGTAGCATAAAAAATGAAATATACTTGCTTTATCGATAATTTATGATATTAACTGGGATAATTATTAAAAATTTTTGAAATATCTTTGAACAATTTTACAAAGTTAAATTATTTTCATTATAAACAAGAAATTTATTTTAATAGGTTTATTAAAATAATATGGTATTAGAATATTCAATTATTCTATATTAAATAAGAACAATATTAGTATGCATATATATTATAGTAATAAAATTAGTTAATCAATTTTTATTAAATATTATTAACTAATTTATTGAATATAGATATTATTTTATTATTGTAAATTATTTTCAATGATTCATACGAATCACTTCAAATTTTAAGTTATAAGCATTTTTTATTAACTATATATATAACTTGAATCAATACATAACTCAGTATTATATCTGATGGAAAATAAAGAGATCACTCAAAAAGAGTATATATAGAATATATTTAAATTATAAACTGAATACCCTTTGCAATATAAAAGATTACTTATAAAACTTAATGGTTCATTCCAATTAATTTATCAATGGGCAAATAATATTATTATATTCCATAATTGTAAACATTTGGTAGTAAATAAATATTATTAGATTAATATATTTAATAAATAATATATAAATGCTTTAATAATTATATGTTGAATTATATAAATTTTTAAATTTTATCTAAAAGTAAACTATATTTGCTTTTAAAAAAAATATAAAGATGAAAAAACAATTAAAAATTATATAAGAATTTCAAAAAAAATACTATTTTAATATTATTTTGGTATTTATATTATCCTGTTTATAACATGATTTTGAAAATTATAAAAATAATTGTATCTCAGCTCAATATTCAAAATCCCTTTTTTAATTTATTTAAATTGGATACAGTTAAAAAATAATTAAAATTGTAAAAATAATATTATGGCTATGTAATGTAAATTTGTACATCAAACTGTTCCAAAAATCTTTAAATTGAGAAAGACTAACATTAATTATCTGTTTATTGATATTTTTAAATTCAGCAACCTATTCGAAGTCTATCAAGCTATTTATTATTATAATTTTGTATTTAACCAATACTTTAAGATTAGTTGAATAATTAAAATTAAACCTTGTGTGAAACTATTAAAAGAACATATTCCAACTTAAATAACTTAATAAAAATAATGTTATACTTTTCAATGTTTTTAATCTGAAAAATTTAATATATCATATATAAAAAATTTCAATAACTTTTCCGAAAATTAAGAATATTAAATGATTTTCTTGGCTCAATATGTTTATTCTAACACAACACATTTACTATCAAAACTATTATATATTAATTCACAAATCCATCTATAATTTCTTTGATATTATTCAAACTGAATGTAAATTTGGAATAAACAAGTTTAATATACATGATGGTCAAACTTAACATTCTAGAAGTGATACTCTCTAATATATTTGTAAGAATAAGAAAGATTTATGGATGTTATCAGTTGGAAAATCTTAAAAATCAATGTTATGTATTAAGAGTAAAATAATGTGAGCATTATAATGATATATATATATATATATATATATATATATTATTACAAAATTGATATGTTTAAATATTTATATCAAAATCAATCATACCGAATATATTATTTAATGTGAAATTCTTTAAGAACTGAAGTTGTTGAGAAATATTTTAATGTTAATTTTTGGGGATGAATAAAATTCAATAGAGATTGTGATTGGTTAGATTTAAGATTGAGCTAATCAAATAATAGATGACTCGTCATCAGGACTGTAATAATTCACCACTATCTACTTTTGAATGTATCGAAAAAACGTCATAAATATTAAGGTAAAATTCATAACCAATTAAAATAGTCGATAAGGTCATTTAACCAATAAACTTGAATAAAATTAACCTTGGTCTAATCTAGAAATCTTGGGGACGGCCAGACAAGTCAACCATTTTACTTTTCTAGAGTGTAAAAATTTTCTGAAAAATTTCAATATTCCAATCAAATCCTAATTTAAAACTCATATGTTATCAAAATCTAAGTTAAGAGTTCTTTAACTTACAACCGTTAAATACATTTCTTTATACAACTCGACTTGCAAAATGGCATTCACATCCCAACGTGCTGAAAATGTTTACTTGGCTAAGTTAGCCGAACAAGCTGAACGCTATGATGGTAAGTCCACCTCACTGGTCTCGATTGCACGTCTCACCTCACCGCTCTTCAGACCTTTCTCCACACATGATTTAAATTGGTCCTAACTTTATTCTTCTTTAGAAATGGTTGAATCTATGAAGAAGGTTGCCGCCGAAAAACAAGAATTATCTGTTGAAGAACGCAACCTCTTATCTGTTGCCTACAAAAACGTCATCGGTGCCCGTCGTGCCTCATGGAGAATTGTTTCATCTATTGAACATAAGGAAGAATCCAAGGGCAATAACGAGAATGCCGCCAAAGTCAAGGAATACAGAATTAAGATTGAAAAAGAATTAACTGACATTTGTAACGATATCTTAACCGTTTTGGACAGTGACCTTATTCCTAACAGTGATAACTCTCCTGAATGTCAAGTATTTTACTACAAGATGTAAGTTTCTTTCTGTTATACTTCTTTTGATTTACCATTATTTTCTATATTTTCTGATGTATTAACTTTCTTTTATTCTTTTAGGAAGGGAGATTACCACAGATATCTTGCAGAATTCCTTCAAGGCGAAGAGAGAACTAAAGCTGCTGACGCTTCCTTACAATCTTACAAAGATGCTACTGAAATCTCTAACAACAATCTTCCCTCTACTCACCCCATCCGTTTGGGTTTGGCCCTAAATTTCTCAGTATTCTACTATGAAATTCTTAACTCTCCAGATTCCGCTTGCCACTTGGCCAAGACCGCTTTCGATGATGCTATTGCTGAATTAGATAACCTCAGTGAAGAAAGTTACAAGGATAGCACTTTAATCATGCAATTACTTCGTGACAATCTTACTCTTTGGACTTCAGACATTCAAGATCAAGGTAAATCTGACCTATATTTTTTATTCGATCCTAAATTAATTTTCTTTATAGAACCTGAACATGGTGAAACAGCTGAAGCTGCTAAAGATGAAGAATAAACTTTCTCCTCTTCTTTTCTAAAATCTTGTCCCAATCGTTCAAATGGCTTTTCATCTTAAACGTATTTTCTTTTTGAACTTGGGAGATCAAGTATTGCAGTCCAATTCCAATAAATCATTATTTTTCTCTTAATCTCCTTGTTACTATATGAATAGACTGGATACTCCCATATTCTTTTACTCTTATACCACTATTATATATTTTCAAACACTTTCTATCTCATTTCAATTCATTCATCTATATTCATTCCTCTCAAGTTTATTAATTTTGAATATTTTTATTACAAAAATATTATTCACTACAATGCATCAATTTTCTACCTCTTTATATTAATCATTATTATAGTTAAATATAATAATGTTTTATTAAAATCTGCTATAACAGTTATTTGAATTATATTTTAATGATTGATATATCATTTATTATTTCTATTCTTTTTCAATATATTATTCATTATTAAAGGATTTATTAAATATTTTTTTAAAGTAAGAATTAATTTTCATTTATTTGATATTATATTTATAAAAGAACAATGATAATCTCAAAAGCTAAATTTATTATTAACAAAGATGAATTAATAAATATACAATTTGAATATAATATAAAAATGCAATATAGACCATTTAATATATCACAATAATTTCGAAATGATTAATATTAACATAAGGTCATTTACCAAAGTTTAAAATTAAATATAATATCAAAATAAATTGATCACTCATTTGTTTAACATAATTCAGAAGAATATTAACTTTTATATAATTATTGGGTATTTTATTTTGATGAAGAAGAATATATGTAATTTTATCTTGATAATCTATTAATAATTTTCTCAAATGTTTATTTCAAATTGACTAATATGATTGGTTTAAATTATTTAAATTCACACCTTTTTATAAATTTAAATTCGGAACTAAAATTAATCAAATTATTGTATTATTAATATAAATTCCACTAAAAAATTTATTATATTTAATCATTGATAAATTATGTATATATATATATGTTATAAAAACTTCAGATCCTACCTTTAACTTAATCCCTGATCATCTTTTTTATTTAGAATAATGACAGTTAATTGCTCTTTAAATTTTAAAGGATTCACTTCCCCAATCTTTGACAAAAATAATAAATAAATATGTTGAAAGCAAACCATTTTATTTATTAATTTGAGACATTAATAAGCTAATGACGGAACATTAAAAATATTTATATAAAAAATTTTATTAGTATTATTTCATTCAATATTAAAATAAGTTGTTCAAATTGTAAATTATAATTATTAAAATTAACTATAATTATCTGAAGATACCAAAGGTAAGTTAATTTAACACACTATTATATTTCAACTATTCAAGTCTTAAATGGATTTTATTAGGTTAAATCGCCTTTTATATTAATTTGAAAATCACCATTTTAAATATTGATGTCTCAATTTAATTTAAACTTGAATATAATTGAAAAATGATTATGATAGTTTATTTCATCAAAGTTTTAATAGGAAAGCATAAATTATTTGAAAAAAAAATTTCAGTTCAGTTTAGAAAATGAATTGAAATATATGTTAAAAATAATTTTATATTATTCAATATTTGTTTTAAATTTATTATTATAAATTCAGATATTTTTTAATGTCTAATTGATTGGCTAATTTAGTAAACCAATATATGACACAGATATATATAAATTTTATATTCGACATATTAAACAAATATAAAAGACATAATTTTCATGCTCAAATTATATCAAGTTATTAGTATGGTACTTTACATCATTGTTATATTCGTATTAAATAATTTAAAATATCTTTACAATAGAGCAAGTCATATATGGAAGAATCAGTAATTATGAATTGTATAATTTACCTTATTTCAGTTAAATAGGTATTGATCATTAATAACTTAAAGCTATATTCAATATCCAGAAGATAGTCACAAAATGTTTTGAATATATTATATATCATTATTCTTCTAAACATGTATAAATTATAGTACAAAAATTAATAATAATATATATCCAAATAAGTATTATATATAATTCAGTCTGATTTAATCAGTTTTAATTTAAATATAAAATTGAAAATCATAAATTTTGTTCATGCACACTGAAATGAAAACTCCAATATTTATAATAAAAACAATAAAAAACAATAAATCAAATGTCTTTAATAATATATTTTAATATTATGTATATTGGTATATCTATTTAACTTGCTTTTTCGAATTTATATAATATTACTATTCTTTTAATTATTGATATGAAAATGCTCCAAAAAGCATTGGTATTAAAGAAAAAAAATTATCAAATGTGAAAATAATTAAAATGATGCTATATTTTGTAATACATTATAAGAATAATTGTGTTAATGGATTATCCTAAAAGTTATGAACATTCAAATATCAATTATATTTTAACAAAATTTATAGTTCATTATACCAATTGAAGAATTCATAATATATTTTGACGTAATATTCAAAATAAAATAATTGAATACATTACAATATAATAATGACAGTAATAATTTGTTTAATATCAATATGTTTATATTATTAATATTGATAATAATATAATTAAGGATTTTAGAAAATAAATTGAATATAATTAATATTGAATAACAAAAACAAATGGCAATGGATATCAATTAATTCTTAATATTCGAAAATATTAAAATAACAATAAATTATTTGAACATATTGATCTTAAAATTGATTTTTTGATATATTAATATATTAATATATTAATATTTATATGGATTAAAATGATTCAAATTTTAAAAATTACAATTTTCTCTGATTGCATTTTTATTGTATAATTTTATATCCATTATAATTCAAGTAATTTTCAATTTGAGAGGAAGTACACTGAATAATAAACCTAACAATTCACCATATATATATATATATATTTAAATAATTAAGATAATCTTGTTTGTTTTTATATTACTATTAAGTTTTCAAACGTATTTGGTAATATTAATAAAATAATTTAGAGGAAGCTAAAAATGATGTTAATATTTCGGTCATGAACTGAATACTGTGGAAGCTACTTGATTCACACTATAATGTGAAATATGAATATGAAAAAGCTATGTAATCGGATAAAGTTCATAGCAAATATGATAAAATAGGATCTAGATTTTATGATGAAAAACCTATTTATTAAAATATAAATTCTTTTTTTATTATTTATTGAAAATTATCATGTGAATCAGCTGAGATCCGACTGTATAACTGTAAAATAAAATTAAATCAACATGAACACTCAACTTTAGTTAAGTAGAGGTGAAATTTTTGTGTTCTATAAACCTCAATATTTTGACAAATCATCATAGATTTTTTATTCAAATATTCAAATAATCAAATAGATTAAAAATATATTAAAAGCATTAAATTTAGCAGCATATATAATTTGATTCTATACTTTTATAAAATCGTATATCATTTAAATCCAATTTTGATAATACCAAATTAATAGTAGTATTGTTATTATTATTGATCCAATTTTACATTTAAATATAATTTGATTAACAAATTTTTAGTTGTATATTATACTTCAATGAAATAATAACTATAGAATTTAACTGTTTTTTATATGATTTTATGATTATATATTCAAATTACATAAGGGATATAATAATTCTAACTACCCATTCAGAAAATTATTTTCATACTAATCAACATTTTCTTCTCCCATAATTAAATTGACTGTAATAATTAATATATTAATAAAATTTATCAATTATAAATATTTGTATGATTCAAAGTGATGAATTAAATTAATATTGATAATAATTTATATTCATTCATGATATCATCTTAATCATTCTTATATTTTAATTACAAGGTAACATGAGTTTTTTATACTTTATTTATTACAATATGATGAGTTTAATTGTTGGCACCAGTCTTAAATATATTGTGGACACCTTTAACAGAGTACAATTCTCGACTACTAGTACTCCTGATCTATCATCTTTTTATATTATTGTATTTATACAATCGTGATTCTAATCTATTCTTACACTTTAGGTACCTAGAATATTTTTTTGAATATTCTTACAAGCCAAAATTTATGAGGTAATAAATTTTTTATATATCATGTTATATGTATTTTGTGATGGATATATGTTGGCACCAGTCCTAAGTGTCTTGAGGACAAAAACCTCGAACTCTCTTTTTCGACAACTTTATACGCTATGGGGGTTCCTGAACCTTATTTTAATTCCAAATAGCCTTTTTTATCAACTTTACTAATTAAATATTTTAACTTATTCTAGGTATTATTACATGCATTATATCAATGAAATGAATAAAAATAATTCCACAATAATATGTAATGATTATATTATTTTTAATTTTTTTCACGCATTCGTTTTCTATTAATCATATTTATTTATTTATTCATTTAAACATCAAACAATACTTAAATCAATTCTTATTGTCATCTCATTCAAATATTTAATGCAATATTTTTCAAAATATTTTTATCATTTTGCTTATTTCAAAGAAACTACCATAAATGTTTAATACACAGCGTGAGTTTATATTTTTGACCCAGATTCAAATGAAATTTCAATATTAATTATACTTATAAAAATTATTGCACTGGATTTTTATTCTTATTATTAAAATATATAAGCTACTTAGATTTGAAATTATTTGAAATTATTTTAAATTATAATTCTGTACAAAATTATAAGTTAATTAAATTCCCATAATTTTATCCTCATTGAAATTCATTTATTATTGATATTTAATAATTCTAAACAATTTTATAAATTGAACAATATAAATAATATTTCATTTAATTATATCATCAATTATTTAATTCAAAATATAAGAATCTGATATAATAAAAATAGAAATATAAATCAAATATACAATTCCATTTAATTCGTTTATCAATATTTAAATCAAGATGTTATCTTTACTTAGATCAATAATTACACCTCAGTTCTGTAGACCTACTCTTTTAAGAGCCTCTCCTATAAATTTAACCTTCAAATTAATGCCAACCCAAAATCCTGTCGGATTAGGCAGTGTCATGGGTATGGCCACCTTAAATCAAGTTATCCGTGGATGCCGCAAATCTAAACCCAAGAAAACCAACTCCCCCGCTTTAGAAGGAAATCCTCAGCAAAAAGGTGTTTGTGTCAAAGTATACACTACTAAACCCAAAAAACCCAATTCAGCTGTACGTAAAGTTGCTAAAGTCAGATTAAGCAACGGTAGAACTGTTATTTGTTATATTCCTGGTGAAGGACACAATTTACAAGAACACAGTGTTGTCCTAGTGAGAGGTGGTGCTGTTCCTGATTTGCCTGGTGTTAACTATCATTTGATTCGTGGTAAATACGATCTACAGCCCGTTGCTAATAGAACTACTTCCCGCTCTAAGTATGGTGTTAAAAAGCCTGCTAAAGAATCAAAATAGACTAAATGTACTATTTTAAATTAATAAAACTATTTAAATTTTATTGACTGTTTTTATATATTTTTTTTAATGAAAGATATTTAGTTTATTATTAGATTTTAAATGATTCTAAATATCGAGATTTATTTAGATTATAATCATTTAATATAATGCATTTATTAAATGTGAGATTGATATAAAGTATTGATTACTACTTTTTATTCAAGTTAAAAATATTCAATGTATATTGTCAATTTATATTCATATTTTATTTAATGTTTTGAAATAAATAAGATTTTTAAAACAAGTGATACTGATCACTCGGTAGTGGAGGTAGCTTATCTAAAGCTTCATTAAAAGTTAACTTCATGCCATATTCTAGATGCTGAATAATATGACAATGAAACAACCATATTCCTGGATTATTTGCTACGAACCTTATTGCATGCCATCCACAGTCCGTTTTCGGCTCAAGATTACCAATTGGAAGACCCAAAGAAAATGTATACGTATCTCTCATAATTGGTTCTTTGTTAAAAATTGATGCATTATCCGGATGCCATGTTCCTGGTCCTGATCCCAGATCCCAAAAACTATGGCCGTGTAAGTGCCAAGGATGATTATCACATACACCTGCCAAATCAACCGTATTTTGTATGATAATATCGATCACTTCATTGTATTTTAAAGTAGTTAATCCATACGTTGAGGAATCCATTTGAGTCAATTGGTTGTCATATGCCGCTTTCAATAAATTAAATTCAGGAGTTTTGTAGTGGGTACCGTTCACAAACCATTTAGGCCGATCCTCATCTTCTCTTTCTTCATGTGTTACTCGAAAATAAATTCTCCTATCTGCCTTTGGTAATGGAGGTTGATTTAATGGTTTGAAAAGATATGATGCCGATTTTTCATAATCTTGACTAAAATGTGGATGGTCTAGCCTGATATCCATTAATGGCTCTTCATCTTTTAGGTGAACAGTCCTTGATCTTGGTAATAATATTGGTGGGTCTGCCAATTCTGATATTTGCTCAATCAACTGATCTGGAAATAAATTATCTGAGTTGAGCATGTGATCGGAGATTGCCTCTAACGAATCGGAAATATCCTTTGAAATATCAAAGTTACCATGATTTTGCAACCTATTGGTCGATCGATCAGGGTTTTCTTCAGTGCTCGATATCCTTCTGGCGACAGGAACAAGATACCTTAAATATGCTACTCCACTTAATTCGGCTCTGCCACCAGGCATCATGGAATATGTATTCATTCTATATGAAGAAGGAATTTGATTTGTTGTAATTAGTACACTATATCGCTGCCCAGAATGAATCGGTATTTTATCATTCACAGATCTTTGAACATAATGTCCCTCCACTTCAACTACTTCCATTTGATGGTTTTGTATAGAAAATGACATATAGGCACTCGATGTTCCTCCAATTATTCTCAAACGATACACCTTGTTTTCTTCGACATCGATATATGTAAGTTTGCATTGAGGATCACTCGCACGATTCCAGCTTTGGTAAGCTTCAAGATCTAATTGACTAGATAAAGCGTCAATATTCGTTCGCCCATTAAATGATATGCCTTTATAAGCTAATTTTTCTTGTCTATAAGAGGGGTTTGACTTGAGCGTTAATAAACTATCTGTTAGCAGTATGATTCGTTCCCCGTCATATTTAAAAGGCTCCAGTTCCTTGTTATCATATATTATCAACGGTCCGATTGCCGTAATTGCATGAAATTTAGTGTGTGAATGATAAAGATACGTGCCTGGTTGGTTGCAATATATCCTATGCTGAAAACTCATCCCTGGAGCAATTGGTCTTTGAGTAACGGAAGGAACACCATCAAAAAACGGTGTGTTTTTCTGATGGAGACCGTGATAATGCATAGTGAACTCATCTTTTGGTAGTTGGTTGATTATATTTACAATAAGAGTATCATTCACCGATGCTGAAATGAGAGGAGCAGGAAATTGTTTATTCACGAGAACTTGGGGTGAGTTAAAACAATTCGGTTTTCCCGTTTCTAGAGTTATCGTTAAATTGTAAGTGACAACTGCTGAAAATATTCCCGTTTTTAAATAACTCCATATAAATAGATTAAAAAATATCATTTACAATATATATGAAAGTTAAGTATATCCCTTGAAGGATGTAAGATATACGTTGTAATCGACAATTTTCTTGACTATTTTACTAAAATTATCAAAAACAACAATAAATTCAATTCAGTAACAGATGATACCAAATTGATATGTATGATTAGAGATAGAATAAGTGAATGCAAGTTAAAGAATCAATCTTGGCCTTTAATTGGTGCCAATCAAGGGAAAAAATCGATTTTGAATAGTCTTGATTAAGGTATTTATATTTTAATTTTCTAGTTAAATTCTAGCACTAAGTCGGAGTAATCTTTGATATCAAATCTTAATTGAATTTAATTAATTTAATATAAATTTCCTAACTGAATTATTCATTTTGAGCTTATTTGAAAATCTATTGAATTAAATATTGTTTGATGGATGATCTATATTATTATATTTTGATTTCACTCAATCGGAATATTATATTGAATTGATTAGCATTATTATTGATCATAATATTATGTTATGTATAAAAATTAAAACTACAGATCTCAAGATTATTTTTATCAATGGTGGCAATGGAAAGCTTGATTATTATATAGATATTACATTTGAAATCATATGAGAAATAATTTATTGCAAAAATAATTAGATATATGTTTGTTAAGTATATTAGTATTATTTTTATTATTATTTTTATAAATTTATCTCACTTTATCGAACTTTAAAAATAATTTATATAACAAATCTCAGGAAACTTTAAAATCAAATTTGGTAATAATTTTCCATCATCATTTATTTCGCACAAATCTCAAATCATGATTGATTTGAAATATTATGAAATCATATTAATATATTATTGTAGCGAAAATTGGTTTATCCGGCAATTTGAGAAGGAGCTTTGATAGCTTGAGTTAAAAAATTGACACAATTTTATTTGTACTTGTATCAATTTATTGAAGAAATATATTAAATTCTTAGATAATTTGTAGTCTGTCAAATAACAAACACACGTCAGATTCATGAATTCTTAATCATTAGTATTCAATTGATCAATTCTGATTCATTGAAATTATTAAATTCAATTATAAGACAATTTTCAAACTGGGAAGGTATATATATCCTCTTCAACCTTAAAATACTCTATTGAATTAATTCGAATTCAAAAGAAATTAAAGTTATTAATTTAAAAAAAATAGATAAAACGGAAATAGTTCAATGTTGATATCATTTAAAAAACCAAATTATTTTCATATTTGTTCAATTTAAATTTAATGTTTCAAACCAATTTTCATATCAGTAAATTGTATAATTTTGGAACTTACATAGTCTAGCAATTTTTTTATATTTCTTAATAAATTGAATTTTATATAAAATAAAAAAAATTATCTAATAATAACCTTCATCAAAATTTTTCAAGTATAACATGATTAAAAGTAATCTTTAGTTCGAATATAATTACTGGTAATAAATTTTTATATATCTTCAAAATAGCCAATAAGTTATAAGTAAGAGTGAAAAATTTATTGTGATATTTTATTATTTCATTAATAATTGAAATTAAAGCAAATACTGAAGGTTTATTAAGGTGTATTAACAAACTTAGAGGATAAAGACATACCTTATTGGTTCTTAATCTGTGACCCAATTCAAATAATTATTATGTTCAAGATTTTGTGAAATGCAAGGCGAATTTTTGATCATAATTAACAAATTATTTTTTAGTACACATATATATTTTTGAGTGATATTTGCCAAAAATACTTTATTTTAATGCAAGTTTAAAATGAATAAATTTGATTGTAATTTGGTTTAATAATTTATTACTTGATATGAATTTCAAATGTATGATGAAACTTGCGTTATACTTAATATAAACTCTTGTATTGTTTAATAAATGGTTTCACATGAAGACCAAATATGATGATAATGAAAAATATAGCAAATTGGAAGAGAATAAAATGTATATTTAGTTTTCTGTTTGATTATCACTGTCAGAGTCATCATCTGGTAATACTCGCTTGTTGGATCTGTGTGGCCTTTGATCAGCAGATGTAGCGGATGGAGATGATCTAACACTATCTACAGCAGGAGAAGCAATTGTCTTTTGTTGTGGTTTTCTTCCTCGCTTTTTAGGAGCGGGTAAGTCATTAGGATCAATTTCTGGGAATTGATCATTGGGACATAGTGCTTCCAATTTTGCAATTAGCAAAGCTTGAAGAGCTTCAGCATCCTGGTAAACTTGAGAACCTTCAACATTATAGGTGCGTGCATTATTGAACATTAATATCCAATCATTGCGGAAAGAATTAACATCCTTATAATAATGATTTTTGATTCTTTTTTTGATTATATCCATTGCAATAGGGTTAGTAATATGCTGATAATAATCAGGATAATCATCGGCATCAGGTAATTCTTGAAAAATATCAGATCTAAGCCTCTCATTATCTTCAGGATCAACACAGTCATCGATAGCCTGGTAAATTTCAGTAAAAATATGTTGAATCTGGCGTTTAAGATGCTGTGGAAGACTATTAGCAGAACCTGGGCGGGCTCTGGCTTGAATAGGAGGTGTATTAGGAGTATCGGTGGTATCTTCAATAGCTCGTTTGCGCTTTGGTCTTCCTCGAGTACCTTGTGAGCCTGGGGTTTCAACGGCAGATGGTGAAGTAATGGAGGGAGAAGGTTCTTTGGAGGAGCTGAGACCAGCTTTTTTTAGTCGCTTAGCTTCACGCTTAAGCTGCTTGACTCGATTCTTTTTAATGACTTCATCTAAAGTTCCACTATCAACAGCGTCTGCGTACTGTTCTTCTGTTAATCCATCATCATAGAATACTCTTTCACGAACTCTTTGACCACGACCCATCACTTCAACAGGAGTAGAAGCATCTTCAGAGTTATGATCCTGTAAATACACATCAGGAAGTTCATGATCTTGTATTAGGCGATCTGGAACAGGTCCTTTGCCACCATTTAATGTCCAATTATGTTGCTCGCGATCTATTCTTTCTCTATCCATTTGGGCAAATCTTTGTTTTTCAGTATCTGAACGAGCTATGAAAGAATTAAGAATTTCATCAGAGTAGTAATCATCATCGATCTCATCCTCATCATCATCATTTTCAAAAAGCTCTTTAAGAATTTTCTCCCGCTCTGATTCGGTACTTTTATTGTCGAATTTACCTGCTTGGATAACTTTGCCATCCATATCTAATTTGTATTGAGCACGCTCGAGGATTTTTTCTTCAATGGAGTTTGCAGTGATAAGACGGAAAATGCGCACTTCCTTCTTTTGACCAATACGATGGGCACGATCTTGAGCCTGAAGATCTTGATGAGGATTCCAATCAGAGTCGAAAATAATGACGGTATCAGCAGTTTGCAAATTCAAACCCAAACCACCAGCTCTGGTACTAAGCAAGAATACCATGATTTCGGAATCAGGAGCGTTAAATTCTTTTAACATTCTAGAACGATCTTCATGTTTGGTAGTACCATCAAGACGAAGGCATCTAATACCGCGATAATTCAAGAAATCTTCCATAATAGTCATCACCTGTGTCATCTGAAAGAAAATCAAGCATCGATGGCCGAATTCAAATAGCTTAGGAAGCATTCGATCAAGTAATTCAAACTTGCCGGATACACGGTACAATTTGCTGTCATTAATTTTGGAAGGATTGACAACATCTTCGACCTCTTGGAATACGTATGGATGGTTGCAAATTTTTCTCAACTGCATCAATCTGTTATTGAGACCGGTGATTCTAGGTCTGCCATTGGAACCAGTATTTTGGAAGAGATTCTTGTGAAGTTTCATTTGATTATATAATCTGGTTTGAAGAGCAGACATTCTACATCGAATAACATGTTCCTTCTTTTCAGGGAGTTCTGATTCAACATCCTTTTTAAGGCGACGCAATAGGAAAGGACGAAGGACTTTGTGAAGACGCTTGATAATCAAGAGTTGTTCTTCTTCATTTAAGGCGATTTTATCTTGGCCTCCTTGATTAGCAAATGGGGAGTTGAACCATTCTTCAAAAGTACTGACAGAGTTGAACACTTTAGGTAAAATGAAGTTAAGAAGAGCCCACAATTCGGGGAGATTATTCTGAAGAGGAGTACCAGTCAGAATTAGACGGTTTCTAGAGCTGTAAAATTGGTTAAGAGTAATGGTGAGCTTGGAGCCGGTATTCTTCATACGATGACCTTCGTCAATAATGGTATGAACCCATTTGAATTTACTCAATTCTTTTTTATCTTTGATGATATATTCAAATGTTGTAAGAAGAACTTGGAAAGTCTCATGTCTGAGCTCGTTTAATTGTAATTGTCGACGATGATTAGGATCACCTTTGTAAACAACTTTGCGCACTTGAGGAGCCCACTTTTCAAATTCATTTGTCCAATTAGGAATAGTGGAGAGAGGAACAATGATCAAATAAGGACCATTGATTTTTTTAACTTCAATTAAATGTGTGACTAAAGAAATAGTCTGAATCGTTTTTCCGAGACCCATTTCATCGGCTAAAATTCCATTCAAATTATTGTTGAATAAAGACACCATCCATTCGAGACCTTTAAGCTGGTACTCTTTAAGTTTACCACCAACTAAAATGGAAGGTTGAGTGGTGATAGTTTCTTTGATTCTATGGGCAACAGCATAGTAATCAATGTTGTCGTCATCGTCGTCTGCATCAAAGTCGAGTTTACTAACATTCTCTCCAGCGGAGTTTTGAACATTGAAATTGGCTACATGCTGTTGTTGTTCACGAACGGAGTTAGAAAGGGTTTTCAAGAAGTTATTGGTTTCTTGAAGGAGATGAGTAAGACGAGAATCTTTCGCTTTATCAATCAATTTCATGTATTCTGCTTCATTACCAGTCTTAAGCAATTCAATACGGTGTCTTTGAAGGCGCTCAATACGTCTTTGCTCTTCTTTTTCAGCAGATTGATGGAAATTGGTAACAAATTTACCGAGCTTGTATTGACGAGCCTGAAGATTACGATGCCATTGCTGTAATTCGCGACCATGGTTCAAAATAGATGACAAGAAATCGAGTTGTTTTTGTTTTTCTTTTCGTTCGCGTTCAGCTCTTTGTTGGCGTTCAAGTTTTTCTGTATTTCTGGCTTCACGAATATTTTGTTTCTTGAGACGGCGGTAGCAAGAGCGATCTAAATTAGCAGTTAAAGTATTGGACTGATTCATGCACCTGATAATATCATCTCGAACTTTTTTCTGCAAATTTAAGAGACGAAGTGATTTTAATTCGATGATAGCTGCCAATTTGGGTGTATGAATAGATTTGATATCTTGGTCATCCTTATGATCTTTGACAATTGGATCCTCAATAGAATAATTAGATAAATTACTAGGTATGTTTTCTAACTCTTTAATTCGTTCTTGGATCTTGAGTTTGATTCTCTCTTCTCTTTCTCTGGAAATAGTATAAGGATCAATCCCTCCAGGGGTAATGCTAGGTACAATCAAATGTTGCTTTTTGGCAGTGGGTCCATTGAGCAGAGCGTAAGGAGAAACAAAAGATTCGAACTTTTCGTTATTAGATTGTGTTTGTTGGTTAATTTCGGATTTTTCTTTTGCAACATACTTTTGGGATGCTGAATCAATTTTATCC
>JNEM01014011.1:0-14765 GCA_000697335.1 Conidiobolus incongruus B7586 | reverse complement strand
AATTGCTTAAAATAATTATAATCATATAAGTTATAATTCAAAGAATTTATTAGATATGGTAGTTTTTTTAGTTATTTTTAATTAAAATATTTTTTATAGTTTTAAATTTATATATTTTATAATTATTATTTAAAATAATAAGTTTTCTTAAATTATATTATAAATATTAACTTAAAATAATTTTATTTAAAAAAATATAAAGTTTATTATTAATTGATTTTCTTTTAAAAACTAAATAAGAATAGCATATGTTATTATAATTTATTATAACAATTAATATTCACTTATTAATAAAATATTTATTTAAAGGAATTTATAAAGAAGGTTAATTTAACTTAATTTAACACTTTGATTTATATTTTAATAATAAATTATACAAAAAAATTTAAGATTTATTAATTATAATAATTTATTATAAAGTTTTAATTTCTAGTTATACCTTAGTAAGTTTTATTTAATAATAACTATTCTAGACTTTTTTAAATTTTAATTAAATTATAAGGTACTTATTTTATATTTTTATTAATTAATTTTAATATAAACTTTAATATATATAAAGTACTTATATAACTAATATTAAAACATTTTGATAATTCTTTAGTTGAAATAAAAAGGTACTTTTTAATATATTTTTTCACTTTATTAATAATTAACAGAGTGATAGTTAAAATTAGTTTTTTAAATTTTAACAAGTTTTAAATAGTTTTTTTCTTAACCTTAAAGTAATTTACTTAGCAATAAATTATGAATTTAGATAATACTTTATTATTAAAAGTTATTTGTAAATTTTAATTGATTTTAAATAATTTGTGGTTAAGTTTTATTAATACTAAAATAAAAAACTTTTGATGGTTATTATTTAGTTTAAATATAATTAAATTAAACAACTAATTTTAAAAAATTATTTTTTTAATCATAAAAATTATTATATATATATATATTAAAAATATATATATAATTTAAATCTATTTATTTTCTTATTTGTTTTATATATATATATATTTTAAAACTAGTAATATGTTTGAAAAATCAGAAATTAGAAAATTTCCCATATCTTTGATTTTATAATAATAACAAAGTTATATTAAGAAGTAAACCTTTTATATAACATGTTGTAAATATTTGTAAAATAACTAAAAGTATCATAGAGAATATTTTGGATATTAGAATATAAAAAATAAGATTAGGTTATTTGATCAAATAAAATTTAATTTAATCATATTAATAATATTATAAAAAATAAAATTAACTTAATTGATAAAATATTAGTTATGGTTATGATATATATTCGCTATATTTGCATATATTAAGTAAATATATAATTGATTTAACTAATATATATTTATTATTTTTGAATATATTCTAGTCTTAGGTATATTAGTGATATTAAATCTAATAAGTGGTATAGATATTAATAAAAATAGATATCAATATTACATAGAGTAATGAGTGAGACCTAGAATATTATATAATAAAAAGAGGTTGTATAATAGATATTATTTTTTCAATATATAGTGAACTAATAACAAAATAAACAAATATTATTAACTTAGGTTATTGACAATCTCTAATGATTTTATAGACATTGCTTTAATTAATATTAATTCATAAATAATAATTTTAATATCGGTTATATAGATGATAATATATCATTTTAATGTTTTATGTTTATTTGCTTTATTACTGTTATTCCAAATTATAGAATTATTAGATTATTCGAATTTAACCTGCTGTAGACCAAAATAGGGCAAGTTATAGTTCTCTAATTGAATTTGATCATAATCAGAGTATACACTATAAACATAAACTGCTAATCGCCAAGGAGTAGGTCCTCCTTTGGTTGTAGCATTCACATAACTAGGATCGAAGGTGTGAGTAAAGTTGTTAGTATCAAATAAACGGCCAGATTTGAAATCAAGCATCGGAGTACTGACAGGACCAGCATTCATGGCCCATAATTCGACACGAGCTTCAGTATGGTTCTTTTTGGGATCTGGTTTGTCAGACTTCCAGGTGATGGTAAAAGGTTCACCAGCCTTGATTACATTTGGTGAAGTGATATTAACACGTTCATAAGTAAGAGAAGGACAACCAGTTGGAGCGGAGGTTGGATAAGATGGTGAAGTTGTAGTGGTAGTAGGAGATGGTGCGTAAGTCAAAGCTGAGAGACCTTGAGCAAGTAAGATTAAAGAAGATTTGATACCAATCATTATTAATAATATTATTGAATGTAAAGATATTCGGATGATTAATTATTGATGAATCGATTGCTTTATATACTCTTTAACTAGTGCATTTCTCAACAATTCTAATGCATAAAATTGCGTATTGAAAATTTGAGTGACTGTTGAACTTGAAAATGCTATAATCATTACACAATTCAAACATTAACAATTAATTTTGATTAAATCTATATATAACTAATTATCACACTTAAAATTTAATGCAAATATTTTTGACTCCATAATTACAAATAAGATTATTTAATCAATAGTGAATAAATTTAATTAATATTTCAAATAAAATTGTAATGATAAAAACTATTATTATTTTTCCACTGCTGGTTTTAGCTACTTGATTAATTATGTTTTAAACTGTCCATAGTCTACCAAAAGAGCTATTTTTAATTAGTACATAATTTTATCAGATACAAGAATAATAGTTATAGTGTACCTTAGTCCTATGTGAGTTTTCGGTTAATTTTTAATTGGTTTTACAATGATTTTAAACTACTATGTATTAGTGTTATGATACACTCTTTTTATTCTATCCATGTTTTTAGTTAAATCTTGATATAGTTAATTTGTAATCTAAAAATAAAATTTTAATTTTGTACAACATATTCTAAATATGTTAAAATCAGAAATTATATATAATTATGCAACATACCAATATCTTTTATAAATGAAATCATCTTTATAATGCAATTTTTTTCGAAGGAATTCAAAATATGAGACAAATAAGTATTAAACCGAAAACAAGGATAGAGTAAAAATGGTGCTTTATTAATTAATTTTGATTCAAAATTCGTAATTTGAAATTAGTGAAATTATAAAATAAAAATTTTATAATATAAGCTATTCCCTTTATAAATTTAATATATTTTTAATCTAAATTTAAATATATAGGAATTTTTAGTATTTTTTATATCTCAATGTATAATTAACTAATTTCATTGAATTATGTGATTAACAGATTTTTTAAATTTGATTCAACTTAATAGCTGTACGATGAATATCAATGATAATTGTAGCTATAAATTATTCATTGGTTGAGTAGTCTTGCAATTATCATGGAAATTCCATATATATATATATATATATATTGATTTCAAAATATCTCAATTTAATAAAATAACTGATTATATACTCCTTTCTATTGTTTAAAGTTATTTTATTTAATATCAATTAATTATTATATATTTCAAAATTTTATATCAGTAATAATGAATTATCTCTGATGAATAATTTAAAGTATAAAAAACTATCTTAAATCAAAAAATTAATTAAATTTTTAATGAGTGTTTAATATAAATTAAAATATATGGAATTATTTTTATTTTTCTTTTCTATAAAAAAAATTAATTATTAATAATCGAATGGGTTAAAAAAATTTGAAATAAATATTACTTTGATCTGTATATTTCATATAAGTTTTATTGAATTACCAAATTGATCAAACTAAGTACGCTTTATTAAAAAACACATATAGAGTTTAGTCACTATTAAATTTGATCAATCACAAAAAATATAAGGATCAAATAGATAAATTATTTAATGATTAATAAAAATATATATATTTGTAATATATATTTTGACTTTGGAGAAAAAGAATATAGTTAATGATTGTGTCCAAGATGAGATGTATAGAAATGTAAATTATATTTATAAAATATTAGAGGTATTAAAATTGATTAAGGATGAAAATATTTCTTGCGTTAACTATACAAAATTTGATTTAGATAAAATTGAGGAATCCCAAGGCTCGATGGTTTAGTGGTATAATTCTCCCTTAGGGTGGGAGAGGTCCTGGGTTCGATTCCCAGTCGAGCCCTTATACATTTCAACTTTTTCCAGCATTCTAAAATATTCAATTATATTTTTAAATTCTAATTAAATATAAAAATTTAATATATTTCAATATTTTAAAAAGTAAAATTATAAATATAGTAATATAACTTACTCTTTTCAATCTATTCAAGACCACAATACTTTATTCACTATATTCAATTTAAAATATCAGAAATAATTGTTTAAAATTAACAAAATCACATAGTATTTAAATATAATTCAAATATATTCAATACATATATCTCTGAATTACTGCTACTATGAAAGATCGGTTGATGAAATCTACGTCATTAATATGAATAATTTTTAATTTTGAATATGTATCAATGCGATGTTAAGTTCGATGAAAATATATTAATATAATATTGATAGAATAGATATAATTGTAAATTATATCATATTATCCAACCTTTTTATTTTAGAAAATATGTTAATTATTTTGTATAAATTATACAAATTTAACTGGCTGTAAACCAAAATAGGGCAAGTTATAGTTCTCCAATTGAACTCCGTCATGATTAGAGTATACACTATAAACATAAACTGCTAATTGCCAAGGAGTAGGTCCTCCTCTGGTTTTAATATTCACATAACTAGGATCGAAGGTGTAGGTGAACTTGTTAGTGTCAAATAAACGGCCAGATTTGAAAGCAAGGCTTGGAGTACTGACAGGACCGGCATTCATGGCCCATAATTCGACACGAGCTTCAGTATGCTTCTTTTTGGGATCTGGTTTGTCGGACTTCCAAGTGATGGTAAAAGGTTGGCCAGTTTTGATTATGTTTGGTGAGGTGATATTAACACGTTGATAAGTAAGAGGAGGACAACTGCTTGGAGCGGAGGTTGGATGAGATGGTGCGTAAGTCAAAGCTGAGAAACCTTGAGCAAGTAAGATTAAAGAAGATTTGATACCAATCATTATTAATAATATTATTGAATGTTAAGATATTAAATTAGTTTTATTATGAAATCAATTGAAAATAATGGCCTTTATATATTCAACATTCTTGCAAACCTACACAACATTATATTTTATTCATAATCTTGCTTAAGCTTTTTTAAGTTACTCTACATAATTTCAATATTGAGCATTAAAAATTTTAAACTTAGCCAATTAGGGTTGAAATCTATTTTTATCATCAATTTGATAGATTCGTATATTTAGAATATGGTTCGATCACATGAATTAGATAATACAAGTATAATTTGGATCCATTTTTAATTTAAAGAATAAATTGAATACTAGATTGTTGGTCATATTCACTTGGAACATTTATATTCAAAATATCTTGTCATTAGATTCAACCCAAATATATACCAAAAATATAGTTTTTAATATACAATAATGATGTATATCAAAGCTATGAATATTTTTATATAAATCATAATTGATATTTAAATCATTAGAAAATATTAATTAATTTTAGGTGAGAGTAATTTATTGAAAAGTAATCTTTGGTTGATATTCGATATCCAAAATATTAAATTTATTAGGTAATTATATTGAAAAGTATAAATCTTAAGAATGGGGTTTTAATTGTGATTTATTTATATTTATAAAGTTTATATACTGCTGTGTTTTATAAAGTTTTTTGAATAAAGATGGTTGTTAGAAATGTACTCGTAATACGATAGTGTAAACTATTTATTAATAAGCTTATTTAAATACTCGATACAGTGAATGTTATAATCTAACAAATGGTATTGGCTTAAGTATCCAATCAAGATGGATGATTAATTTTTGAAATGCAACAATACTACATTAAATAATGAATCATTAAAATTTTTTAGAATTCAAATTATTGTATTTTTCATCTAATTTTATAACTAAGATGTATGAATACCAATTTTCAATATTTAATTGGTATCTATAAAAAATTTTCGGATTGATCATCACTTCAATATATATGATCAAATTTTATTAATATATTTTCCAAAATTATCCAGTATATACAATACCATCGAAATATATATTGGATTGATGAGTGAGCCTAAAACAAATTCTGTAAACATAAAATCAGCAAATTGCTTTAAGTCAATTTTCCCAATATGCATATAATTACAGAATTCACAATTGGTTCCTAGTTCAGCTTCTCAGAAATATATAAACATATATTTTCCAATCCCCAACAAATGAGCGAAGTTAATTTACTAATATGATTTACTTAAAAATTATCTCTTTGGAGGCTGCTATTTGGTTAATTGTATATTCATTCAACTACTCATTTATTATATAAATTAAACAAAGTCATTCTCTAACAGATAAAACCTAAAATTTTAATAAACTCTAAAATTTGTATCTTTATGATCATTTTACAATGTTTCCACCTAAAACTAGAGTCAAAATCAATCCAATCTTCAATTTTAAAGGAAGCTCATTTGATTTATTACCAGAGATAACGCGGCTAATCCACTAGAGCTTTACATAATGATATTCTCATCATCATTAAGAACAATATCACAAATCAAGAACTACATTAATTTATATGTTAATTTTTGTATAAATTAATATTACATTGTAATTTATTATTATTTAACAAGATTAACTTTTCATATCTCAAAATCATGCATAATTTGTTCAAAGAAAAATATATTTACTGAATTTTATGAGTACTGAACCATACTTTTCAAAATATAATACTTAGTTATTTATAGCATATTAGTGTTATTATTGGAACCTAAGCCAATAAACAATCTTGAAATATTTCAATTAATTTTATAAAATAACCATTTTATGTTTAATGTTTATAATTTTATATTGAATAGAATATGAATAAAAATTGTCAGGTAAAGTTGTAACATGAGAAATTCAAGTTAACAGAATACAAAGTATATTCTATTTTAAGAGTATAAAATTTTGGCTCCTAAATATATATTCAAGTATAGATCATCTTAATCAAGATATCACAAATATAAAGTTACACATTAAAATAGAAAGAAACATGAATAAAAGCAATCGCTTTGAAATTGATTTGGAAGAAATATAGCCTAACCTCTAATGTGTAAAGCTATTGATCAATAATACATATTTTCAATATTTATATGTAGACTATCATACAATGAATTCATAGTATTAATTGAGCAATATAGTGTGGATTACTGATTTTGTTGATAACCAATTCACATATTGAAATAGAAAATGACTAATAGCATATAAAAAATAGAAAAAAAAACTTTGGAAAAATTAATTGTGTTAGGATTGAAGATATAGGATTGGAAAAGTAATTTATGAGGATTCAGCTAAATCTGATCTTGTTTATTAAGTGAATAATAAGAATGGTATTTATACTGAATTGAAGTTAAAAAGGAGTAACAATTGATTTGTAATCAGTAATTATCTCCATTACTGTATTGAGTAGCTAGGTGTATAAGATTGAAATATAGAATAGAATGGATCAATTAGGACTATACATCAATTGTATGATTAGTAATGATGTTCATATCTCATATTTGTGGGTCTAACAATTGGTTTTATTTGAATCTTATTCAAGGTCAAAAATAATATTTAAAATTTATCTAATGAAATTTAACTCTTTGTAAACCATAGTAAGGTAAGTTCCATGATTCAAGATCAGTGGTATTACGATCGAAATAGGTACTATAGACAAAGACACCCAATTGCCAAATAATAGGTCCTCCCTTGGTGGTAGCATTCACATATCTAGTTGGGAAAATGTAGGTGATGTTATTAGTATCGAATAAGCGATCGGATTTGAAATCGATCATTGGAGAATTAACAGGACCAGCATTCATGGCCCATAATTCGACACGAGCTTCAGTATGGTTCTTTTTGGGATCTGGTTTGTCAGACTTCCAGGTGATGGTAAAAGGTTCGCTAGCTTTGATCAAATTGGGCGAAGTAATATTGACTTTTTCATAAGTAAAAACAGGACATCCAGTTGGAGTGGGTAAAGGAATAGGAGGAATAGAGTCGAATTCAGGGTAATGAGTGAGACCAAAAACACCTAAGGTTTGAGCAACTAAAAATAAAGAACTTTTTAAACACACCATGATATCGAAAAATGCAAATTAGAAAAAATATAACTAGTTAGTCAATAGATCTTTTATACTTTTTAATTTATATCCAACATAAATAATGTATCATCTTTTTACAAGCATTACAACATCGCAATTCTCAAAAAATAATTTGTGTAACTAAATATAAAACAAAAATCTCTCATTATAAAATTAGCTTGCTAAAAGAACCAATGTCTTTTTAAATTATCCAATTATTTTATTTAATTCTTGATTTCAACTAAGAAAATATAAGTTTTCAATGTTTTAATAATATCCAATAAATTGATCTATTTTTAGTAATTTGTCAAAATTTAATGTGACTTTCCAATTATGAAAATATCCAAATTCGAAATGAATATTATAATATTATTAATAAGTTTAAAACTAAATGAATATATAATCATATGAATTACTATAATTTGGTAATAACAAAATTCAAATATATAAATCATTTGATTGAAGTTATCAATGAATAGTTTTTTTTAAAGTGTTTGAAAAGCTTGGTTCATTAAGATATATATATATATATATGATAGTTCTGAATTTGAAAAATAATTATGAAGCTAGTACTAGGATAAGCTAATATATCACATTGAGCTTGATTAAGATAGATATTGTCTGAATCGATCATATCATATAATTTAGGACAAATAATAAGGACACAGTGTAACCTTTAGGAGTTTATGGATGATTTTTTGACAATTTGATGGATGTATTTGAAAAAATATTTATGTCAGTCGAGGAAAGTATATTTCGACCTAATATTATTGAAATTCAATTAACATCTGGATAGCAGTTGTTTTTAGTTTTGTTATTTTGATTAAATAAATGTTGAATCAAGAGATAACAAACTTTATTGAAGTTTAAAATATAATCAGATAAATAAACAATTAAAATTGAATAAAATTACTAAGATTTGCTAATTTAATACAAGGTGTGTTTCTGATAGCTTTAGAACTTATCTTAAAAACTATATTCAGGTATTTAGTAGTCTAATTTAAGTTTTTAACACTAGACTTCATGAAGTAAAATATATATTCAAATCATATTTCTGTGAATAGTAAAAATATGAAATATTTAATATGAGATATTTGCATGATTAGTATTTATTAACAATACTACAGATATATATATATATATAAACAAATAATAATATAAAAAATTATTCTACTTTTACTACTTTGTGCAACACACTGTATAAGTATAATCTGCCTTGAATTTATTTTTACCTCACAGAACTTAATTATAAACCTTTGAATTATTTTCATTGGTAATTGAAATATATTTGCCTTAATTTTTGAAATTCAATATCAGCTTATGATGAATTTATGAATATCAGAATATTAAAACTAAAATGTTTTTAATATTTATATTTTATTTTATAGTTAGGTTGATTAGATTTGGTTAGAAAATATAAAAAATAAAGTGCCAATTATATATAATAGAGTGATGACTAAAATACCTTTATATAAACTGAATATGTAGTATACTAAATTCTACTCAGTTATTGAAAAAAATGTGAGGCTTGGAGATACCTTTACGACTAAAACCATTGTTTAATGAAAAATGCAATGTGCTTTTTGTTTGAATTAATCTACCAATTAATCAGATTTATTTTATAGGAACTACAAAAACCCTCCTAAAATATATATTCATAGTACAGATTTTTTAAATAAAAGAACTGACAATATAATCAAATTTAGCAGTATAAGATGATTTTAGAATCTATTACAGTTTAATCAAATATTTAGATGCAGTATTTTTTCCTAATAATTTAATTTTTACTGTGTTCAAATAATAAAAGATTTTATTTATTACCTAATTTAATATTTTAATTAGAAAAAATATGTGATTTGTTTTATTAATTCAAATATTTTTTCAATTTACTAAAAATATACTGAATATTTAAGAATTATTAAGTATACTTTGACTTTTGTTTAATATATTTCATTTAATTTATTTTTTTTACAAATAATTGTAGTTTTTCACTGAAAATTAACCAATAAACATCATTTCTAGGTATGCAATTGGATCTTTTTTTTCAAAAAGAATAGAATCATATTATTTGACATTAACTACATTTTATTCACGATGTATGGTTTGTAAGTGAGTTTGAAAAGTTAATCCAGTCATTTCGCAAGATAATGACCTGTTATAATAATTATTTGGATCAAGTTGCTCTATCATATCCAAATGAATAAATACCTTTGAACCAATTTATCCATTACTTATATCCTATATTATTATTTCAATTCATTTGATTTTATCTTGCCACTTTCGTTTTTGCAGCGTATTATTGATTAAAGTTATATAATTATTTCCATTAAATATATACTTTTTATTAACTATAATATTATGAAAAATGTATTTTTTTATTTTGTAGTTTAAATTAATTATAAAATTTTCCAAAAATATCACATTGGATTAATTAAGTTATTTTTAATTTATTAATATCAAATTATTTATAAATAGTTTAAATAGAATAAAGATTTTTTATAAATGAAAATTAATATTTAAATCAAGATTGAACTTGAAATTATTAAAAAATCTTATAAAATATATGTATATGGATGTTAATTTTTATATCTCGACTTTTTAATATCAAATTATTATTCTTGAAAGAATACTTTGTAATTTGAACATCTAATAGCTATATTAAAAGCTCTAATAAATCATTTTTAGGAATGTAAAAGTTGAGTTATTTTAAACATTCAAAAGAGAGGTATAGATATTATAAAGTATACAGAGCTGTTGAGAATATAGTTAATAAAATTATATTCTTAAAATATTAATATTTTATATATTTCATTATAATTTAAACTGTTCATTTAATATAAAGTTACTTATCACATGAAATAGAGAATTGATAATGAAACATTATCAAATGATATAATTCAGAATGACTTTCAAAAATGATAATATATAGTTTAGAATTTAAAAGGAATAATATTAGTTTAAAATTGGTTAAATTCACATTTTATTTTGAATTGGTTTAATGAAATTTAACTCTCTGTAAACCATAGTAAGGTAAGTTCCATGATTCAAGATCAGTGGTATTACGATCGAAATAGGTACTATAGACAAAGACACCCAATTGCCAAATAATAGGTCCTCCCTTGGTGGTAGCATTCACATATCTAGTTGGGAAGTTGTAGGTGAAGTTGTTAGTATCGAATAAGCGATCGGATTTGAAGTCGATCATTGGAGAATTAACAGGACCAGCATTCATGGCCCATAATTCGACACGAGCTTCAGTATGGTTCTTTTTGGGATCTGGTTTGTCGGACTTCCAAGTGATGGTAAAAGGTTCGCCAGTTTTGATCAAATTGGGCGAAGTAATATTGACTTTTTCATAAGTAAAAACAGGACATCCAGTTGGAGCAGAGGTTGGATAAGATGGTGAAGTTGTAGTGGTAGTAGGAGATGGTGCATATGTCAAAGCTGAGAGACCTTGAGCAAGTAAGATTAAAGAAGATTTGATACCAATCATTATTAATATTTTTAATCAGAGCCTTGAATGATAGATTTGTTTAAGAATAATTCACTTTATATACACACTGATTTCACTATTTTCCAATATTTCGGATGTATATTTAGGCGTATTGCATATTCGAGGAACTGTAGAATTTGCATAAAACTTGGCCCGTTACATAATGATCTCATTAAATCATTATTTTTTTAATCTATTTTTATTTTAAATATCACAAAATTTTTAATTTCAAGTGAAATTTCATCAAAAATTAACAAGATTTATTTAAATAAAATTAGCTAATATAGGACATCATACTTACTGATCCATTTCCATAATTGGAATTTGTATATTACTTAAAAAAGATATTAAGACGAGTTTAAATATTATATTTAATATTATGTTTTCAATGAATGCTATAAATCACTTAACATATAATTTGTTTAATTCAATTTCATATCCGTAAATTGCAACATTTGTTATATGATCTTGAAAACCAATTTAATTAATAATACCTTAGAAAAGAATAAAGTTAAGGCTTATATGTGTTATTTTCCAATACTCTTTAAAAAAATGTAAGAAAATCTATCATAAATTAATCAAATTTAAATAAATCAATTTGAAAATCCTCAATAAGTTATTTTTAAATAGTATTCAAACTTGATTTATTTAATTTTAGTATTTTAACAACATATTCAAGTTTATTTTAAATATCAAATTCCCCCAATATTAAGTAATTATAATCCTTTGATGATTAATTAAATTCACTTCTTATTCAAATGGTTATTTTTCTATCTTTTTATTTATAGATACATATTAGTTAGGTTTGATGATTTTCTTAATAATATTGAAACCTCAAAACTATTTTATATTAATTTTAAAACTTTTTTATTTCCAAATATATTTTTTCTCTGTTTATTAATAGTATATTATAGATAATAAATTATTATTTTCATCATGTACCCATCCATAAATTTATATTATTAATAAATATATTCACGTGAGGTATATTAAATATTGAATAATATATCAAATTATTTTTGATTAATTATAAATGTAATTTTATATAATATATATGTATAGAAAATAGTTTTTGTAATCAATTATGTACTGTATAATATTTAAATTCAACTTTTAATAAATTTTATTTTTTAACTTATAGATATTATTAAATCATTTGACAAAAAGAAAATAGTCACTAAAATCAAGGAAGTAAGCAACAATATTAATATATTAATAAATTTGAAGATAATTAGCTTTTACTCTGTATAGTATATCGAGAGTAAAAATTTAAGCCTTTATGATAGATTTTTAATATATATTTAATGTTTATTTTAATTATACCAATAAAATTTTAATTGACCAAAATTATCAAGGTTAAACTTCATTTTCAATGGACTTAAGTATAAAAATATGATTAACAGCTATTTGAATAATATTAAGTATTTATTTATTGAATTATAAATAAATGACCAAATTTATTATCTAACTCAGACATAAATTATACTCATTATAAAATAATATTAAGATATTTAATATAGCATCAATAAGAAAGATTTTTATTTTTTTATAAATTAATATGTTATTAGTTATATTTCAATATTAAGAGTAAAATATTACATTGTAATTTTGAAATATAGAAATAATTTAATATATATTCAACTATATTTATACTAAGATTAGAGTATCTCAAATTCAAAATATAAGTTGATATTAATAAAATTAATAAAAATATATTATAATTGATAATTTTTGGAGATAACCATATATATATTTAATAGTCTAATATAAAAGTAAATGTATCAAAACCGTTGAAAATCATCCAGAAAACAAGTTTATATATAAAATTATGAATACTTATATAGTCAAAATATAGTTAATTGCATTTATATTTATATATCGAATTAAATCTAATATTCATTATATTTATAAAATTGGCCATAAAATTATTTAATATTTGCCATAATATTAATATTTATAAAGATTTTAAGATAGTATTTAATATTATAATTATTTTCTCTATTACCTATCTTATTATAATATAGCTTTAATATTTATAGTCTTTTAATGAACGATTTATAAATTGATTTTTTATTTGCTTTTTTAGAGTTTGAAGGATATCTTTTTCCTAAATAAATTTAATAGAAAATATGAATTATTTTATTAATAATAATTACTTCAATTCTTATATAATAATTAAGAAATAAATACCTTATTGTTAAATAAATATAATATTATTTTACATTTAAAATATTCTTTTAACTATAATACAATAAATATCATATATAATAATAAATTATCTATTTTGAATTTGATATACCTAGTAAATTTATTTTAATCATAACTTTATCTAGATTATTCAAATAATCATTATAAAATAAAGTACTTATTAATGTAGAAATTAAATAATAGTAAAATTTTAAAATTAAAACTAAATAAATAAATTAATAAAAGATATATATATTTTAATAAAATAATAAAATTAATACTTTTGGCAAGCTTCTAACAGTGAAAAAATAGATTTTTTTATTAAAAACTAAAATTTAATACTTTATAAATCAATTTAATCTGTTTATAGGAATTTTTTCCTACAAGCTAATTTTTTAATTATCTAAAATATTTATAATCATATAAGTTATTATTAAGTGAATATACTAGATATAATAGCTTTCTCTAATTTTTTTTAATATTAAATGTTTTATAGCTTTAGTTTTATATAATTTATAATAATAATATAAAATAATAAGTATTTTTAATCTATATTAAAAAACTAATATATAATTAATTATTAATCAATTTTCCTTGAGATATTAAATAAAAAAACTATGTACTATTATAATTTATTATAATAACTAATATTTACTTATATTTAAAATATTTATTTATTAATATTTATAAAAAGGATTAATTTAATATAAAATCTTATTTTTTTTAAATACAGGATTATATTATAAAATTTCAGATTTATTAAATATAAATATTTATTATAAAGACTTTTATTTTTAGTTATATTTTAATAAGTTTAATTTAGCTATAATTAATCTAGTTTTTTTCTATACCTTTGTTAAATTATAAAATATCTAATTTATATTTTATTAATTAATTTAAACTTACACTTATATATCTATAATTTATTTATATTATTATTATTAAATTGATTTAATAGTCGTTTAACTAAAATAAAATTGTATTTGTTAATATATATTTTT
>JNEM01014009.1:0-14458 GCA_000697335.1 Conidiobolus incongruus B7586 | reverse complement strand
TCTGGATCAATTGGAAGATAGTATAACAACTATGAAGACTTACTCATCTTGCTGCTCAAGATGGGGAGAACAATTCAAGCCACAAAAGCAAATTAATGTTCTTAAAAAATTAACAGAAACATTTGCCAAAGTGCCGAGTTTAGGCTCTCCCACTACGTTGCAAATTCCAAACATACCAGATATCGCGATTAACCATAGCATCGAATCAGTTGACGAATTAATTGAAACTCAAAATCGATATGAAGCATCTATCTACCAAATGATAGAATACCCCAAAGCTGGATCTGAAAACTTCCAACTTCTTGATATGTCTGATTTATTTATGTCAAACTGGCGGAAATTCAACATCAACTCACCCAAGTTTACACGTTCATTACTCAACTCTATGTACAAAGTAGCTAAATTTACTTTCCAGTCTCCTAAAGTAATTCGACATATTATTAATCTTCTTTACAGTTTATCGGAATTTGATGAATGTAAACTAGCTTTGGACAGTTACAAAAATCTGATTGAAAAATCTATCGAAGTTAAAGATTCGTGCATTTTCAACCCTGTTTCCCTTTCAGACTCTGCTCAAGCAGTTCCAATTCCAACTAATATGGAACCTTTAGAATCTGTAGTTGATACTTATCTCCTAGGTATCAAATTTTTGATCAATCAATTCCAAGATCCCAAAAAGGCTCTGGAATATGCTCAAAAATCGCTTGTACTCATTTCACCTTATGCCAAATTGCTACCTATACTCCTATCTAGAGTTTATCAATACTTGGGTATTTGCCATGGCCAAATGACTTTACGCTGTCAGTCAAAAGATGATCGCAGTCATCACCATACTTCATCACTTGAAGCATTTGAAAAGTCTATTGAGTACAACCCAAACAACTGGGAATCTTGCTACTTTATGGCTTTAGCTCATGCCCAAGGTAGAGAAATTGACTCAGCTGTGGAATTAGTTAAAAAGAGCTTGGAAATCGAGCCCACCTTCACTCAAAGTTGGCATTTATTAGTACTCCTCATGTCTTCTCAAAGACAGTTTGAACAAGCTTTGGAACTTTGTGAAGTAGGTATCCAAGAATCATCCTCCAAACTCTCCAGTCTTGATAACGATGCAATGGTTCCTGAAACTTCAGTCGTCGACGAAGAAGAAATATTCAACTTGAAAATCACTCAAAATATTATCAAGGAGACATTGTATGGCCCTAGAGAAGCACTGTCGGGCCAAGGTCAACTATTTACTTTATTTACGAGAATCTATGGCAATATTGAGCAGATGCCCATCGAGGGAGCTACTAGTTCGGTGACTCTTATCAAGTCACCAAGCCCTGTACCAAGATTGATAGCTGAAGACTCTGCTGGTTCTGTCAGAACAACCCCTAGACGCAGACCTAGTGAATCCCATCTTACACCTAATCTGCCTCGCTCAATTTCTCAATCTCAGCTAATGTCTCCTGACACTTCATCTACATTAGTTAAAAGTCCATTGTACTTGCTCCCTAGATCAACCCAGTCACTCCCTCATCTCTTACACAAGCGAAACAGAGGAATTGACACTCTTGTCAGTTTATGGTTAATGTCAGCATCTATGTATTGCAAATTAAATAAATTCAAAGATGCCAAATTGGCAACGGAAGAGGCTGAAAATTGCTGTCCTACATCTCCTGATGTTTGGGCCAAGGTAATTCACCCTATACATCAACTTATTTTCAATTTTTTAATTTATTTTATTAGTATGGTGATATCTACCTCGCCCAAAAGCAATATGACGAAGCATTAGTAAGTTATCAACGTGGTCTCGTGCTTCAACCCAACCATGTACCTAGCCAACTCGGTTTAGGAAAGGTATATCTTGAACTTAATAAACTCGACCTTGCAGAAGCCAGCTTGAACAATGTAACCAACAGTGGCAGTGGATGGTACTTGCAAGAAGCTTGGTACCTCTTGGGTAAAATCTATCGCCAGACCAAACGCTTTCAACTCGCTAAGGAATATCTTCTATACTCAATGGATCTATTGACCAGTTCACCAGTCAGATCTTTCGATGTATTGTGGAATTTGAGATGTTTACCATAAATAATCCTTAACAATCATTAACCATATAATAAATGTAATAATATTCAATTTAAATTAATTTATATAAATTAAAAAATTTGAATAAATAAAATTTATTAATTAATATTAATCTTCTCTATAATTTTTACTTCTATTAGCTTTTTTACTACTTCTCATCTGTTTTTGTTTTTTAATTCTTTCCTTTTCAATTTCCTTACTAGAAATAATTATTAATATATCAATATATTGAAAAAAAAATTTATAAAAGTTATTTACAATTTGTCAATTTTTTCCAAAGTTTCTTCACTCGGTGGTGGGGGAATATAAGCAGCTGAAATTAAATCCTCGTAAATTTTAGTAACGCAATCTTGAATATTATTAAATTGACTTCGCGTCCTCTCACTTGTTATAATATACTCTCCATGTTTATTTACTTTATTGGGGAACTAAAGTTATCAGTATTAAAAATCAATTATTTTCATTATATAGGTAATATAATTACTTTAATTTTTAGTTGATTTTTAACATATTTCGGTATCCAGTCCGCTGTGTTTAAATTAAAACGCATATCTACTTTAGTTGCGACTATTATATTAAAATTAATATAGATTAATACTAAAGAAAATTAATAAATTTTGTATTTTAATTTACCCTTGTTGACATTTTGACCACCTGCACCACTCGACCTGTGAAAAGAAGTATCAAAAGTTTCTAAAGGATATATGCTTAGTTATTATATCATTACTAATATAATTTATATTCCTATTACTGTAAGGTATTTTATCTCTATTAAGTTGTAATTTCCACTGCTGAACTGATTTTAACTCATCTGACAAATTAGTTGAATACCATTTAATATGAATCAATTTTTGAAAGTTGATTTTTAAGCTGTTGGTAGATGTTATTAATTTCATATTATGGTATCTGAATATCAATATTTATTTATTTATTTTTCTATATTTTTATTTACATTTTCAATTTTTATATTTTTTATATTAACGTTAACTTTATAACTTCGAATTAATCAATTCAAAAATTTATGGGTCAATCACTTAAAAAATTTCATAATATCAGAAAACAAATAATGAACAAATGATTAAACTTTAATTCTCAATATGTCAATAATAAATATTTTTGGTTATTTGATATTAAGAACATTAAAATAAAAATATTCTGTTTAAGACATTTGGAGAATTTTTATATAATCAGGAATATCTTATTTTCCTAAAGTGTAGTATAAAATCAATAACATTATTCAAAATTAATCATCACATATTGATATTTCTTCTATAACTATCATATGATCATTATTTAGAATCTTTTTTATCTAATCTAATCTTTATCAAGAATATAAATTTTTTTCAATATTTTTTTCTTTAGTTATTTACTTCTATGCGAAAAAAGTAATTCATTGGAAGAAAATAATGCTTGTTTGATATTTAGCATTTGAAAATATATATATGATGAATATCAGATAATATTGTAATAAAAAAAAAGAATTTAAAAAATTTATAAAGTATTAATATTTAATGAATATTAAAAATTAATAGAAATTTATTTTTTTTTAATTTTTATCATATGATTCTCTAACTAATAAATAATAATATTTATATATTAATATGGATCCATAATTATTTTAGTTGAAAATGATATTGATGGAATGAACATTGTTATTAATCAAAGATTGTTCTAATATATTATAGAAAATTAATCTAGTTATATCAAAAATATTGTTTCAATAACTTTAATAAATTATTATAAAACATTAAATATTAATTGATATACTTGATGATTTCAATTTAAATAAACCTTTTCGAATAATTTGAAAAGTATTTCGGTTTAATACCATCATCAATTTATGAATTTTCAATTTTAATTTTTGAGGTTGGGGAGGATTTAATTTATTTTTATATTTAATTAATATGATAAATATACTCAATTTGGTAAATCATTTTCATTCCAAGATATTTCTCGTGAATTTTTTATTGTGGAGGCTTTGATACTCGTTTTTAATTGTTTTGTGAATTTATTGAGAAGAAATGGACTGACGACTGTTTCGTAATATTATAAATGTTTAATACAATGGTATGAATAGGCGACTCTAGATTATATTCTTTTCTGGTATTAATCTATCTGTGAATGGTAAGAATGCTATCTGTTATTTAAGAGGTTACAAATCGTTTTTAACGGATCTAATGAATTGAAAATAAATAATGAAGCTATGTCACTAGCGTTACTTGGATCAAAGTTGTATCACATCAATATTTTAATGCATGCCATGTGTACTATCAAATTTATTCTACGCCAATCCTTGCCTTTACTGAACTAAAGTTAGCCAATAATAGTAACTTCATGCTTTGATGAAATAACTCTGATTGGTTGAAACTGTTGACACAGTTGGAGTTGATGACGAGATCACACAGTCCATCCTTAATTATATTCACCCCAAACTATGAATAAAAATTCATATCCGATGGAATGCCATGCGTTAAGGGTCCATTAATAGACAGAAATTGCGACTTAATTTCATCACATTGGAATGCTCAGTTCCAACAGAACAGTTTACATGAATCAATCACCCTCATTCACTTGGAGCTGTTTTGCCCATGCACAAATCATTGATGTTACCCTTTAACATAGAAATTATGATTGAATGGATGCTTGAAGGTGACCTATTACATTAATCACCCGATCTCTGTTCAACTAATCAAAACCAGTCTCTGTCTCATTCATAGCTACTCTGGTAAGTTTTAAATTGAAGCACCCGCTTAATTGGATGGTGAGGTGGCAAAGAGATATTCGCCATGATTTAATGACTCAAATAGGGGCAAATCAACTTTTATGGCGGTGTTAAGAGTGGAAAATCTAAACTCCCATCCATCTCAAAGACAATAAATCAAATTATTCAGGGTTTAATGTGGCACAGAGCTCCAATTAAATAGTCTTCGTATGATTCGAGTGAAATTTAATTTAGAATAATGTTTAGATATTGAGTTACAACAGTCTTAACCCTCCATCGGAATCGTGTCATAATAGACACGATTCTAAGATGATGAAAAGGGCGATCAGATCTGAGCAATGTCAATGTAATAAACGAATATTTGAGTCGGATTATTTTAAAGGAATTTGGTAATATAAAGCATAGAATTCATGTGCCCGATTAGGAATTCAAAAAATGAGGTCGAAATCTCCATGATTTCATTAGCGTATCAAAACGAATGAAAATGGAAATCCAAAGTTGACCCAATTTCTGTAACTGCCATCACGTTACACTCGCTCCCCCTACCCAACCAATCAGATATTCCGGATTGTATATACGTTTTGATTGGTCAAATCTACTTCCGACCTCCTATAAATCCATCCATTGTCCCCTTCATGAACTTGAATAAATTATCTCACACTCAATTGACATTGCTTTAACGTCACCCTTTCCAGTCTCTTTTTGTAATCATTTAGCTTTCATTAGCTTTTCTCTATATATATAAATAGTTATTATTATCTTACTCTATATTCTTTTTCTCACTTGAATTCAAACCCACTCTTAATATTATCAGTGACGTAGTATAATCATATCAGTTGATTATTAGTCTTTCCATCCACCGTCATGATGTCTTCTATTACTTCAGCAAGCCAACTCAGTTCACTCGCCACTCTCCCATTTCACTCTAGCACGTCGCCTTCCTCATCCTCCAATCCACCTAGTTCAGACAACAATCCTCCCTCTTCCCCAACTTCTAAGCCCCAGTCGGGTCGAAAGAAGAAGAGTGCGGCAAACTCTATTCCCGCCAGCGAAAAGCGTCAAAGACGTTTGCTAAGGAATCGTATTGCAGCTAAGGAGTGTAGGAGAAAGAAGAAGCAATATGTTGAGGAGTTGGAAGAAAGGGCAAGAATTTTGACTCAGCTTAACGAGGAGTTAAGTCATACTGTCAAAGAGTTAAACGCCAAGATAACACTAGGTTACCTTCGGTATTATGCACTCTCAAGTCAAAACCAGACTAATACGAGTTGTCACAAATAGATAGGCTAAACTCTCCTGTCTTCCCCCTTCCAACTATTTCGCCCTGTATATTATTAACCCGCCCTCCGTTTCGAATTGCATATACCAACTAATTTCTATTACTAATACTAATCATTACCACCGCTACATAGAGAAATAACTTCAGTTTTTGTAACCATACTACTTTATTAACCTAATAAGAATCACTTGCTATAATCACCCAATATTATTCCAATCAATTGGTTGAATGCCTGGAATTGGCCGCTTGATCCGATCACCATGATAGCGGCTTATTGATAAGATTCAAATATATATATATATATTATTATTATTATTTACTAACGACATAATTCAACTATTTTCGTATAATTAACAATATTAATCAATATCCAATATATCAATGTCTTAACCCAATAATTTTTGTTTATTTGTTTATTTACTTTTAATATTGAAAGATATACCCACCAGTAGCTTATTGATTAAACCCAGTTTATTCAGGTACCTTCGTTTGATAGGCTTCGGTTTGGTTAAGTAGAATTCTAGCATACCTTATTAACAAATAGGAAAGTGTCGATGAATTGGGCTAAATTCACATTCTTACCCCACGCTTATATCTTCAACCACCAACTCTATTTATTTTCATAACATCTTTTTCTGATTATTGATAAATCAATCAATTTAAATTTTTATGAATCTGACAAAAAATTTTTCTTCCCACCAATCATCACTTTACAATGTGTTTTTTAACAATTTGTTTAATTGATGGTGTTATTCTATCATAATTTCATAAGCTTAATCAGTAAAATGAATATTTTTTATTATTTTGATAAAAATGTACTACAATTTTACTAAATTTATCATAATAAAGGTAGAAAAAAGTAATAATTTTTTACATGAACTTAAATAGGGAATTATTCAGGGTCTATTACTAGGTAATCAAATAATAAGGAGTAATCAAATCTATTCAATTCTAAAATATATGATTCTGATTGTTTCCTTAATTCTGATTATGAATTCTTGAAATTTTTTTGAACTATGTTAAATTGATCGATTATTTGATCATGATGATGTCATAAATCTCTCTCCACATAATTTTTCGAACAAAGTTCAAGATTTTTCTAGGATTTTATAGATTATTGTTGATAATTGATCCTAAAATTATTTCAATGATTTCAATTATTAATCATAGTTTTTAATAATTAAATCGCGATCATTTTAACTATATACACTAGATTAACTTATTTAGTAAGTGAATCCTGTGCATTTTTTTGCTTACTTTACTGAGCAATTTGCGAGCTTTTAAACCCATATTTGGAAGTTGTATTGGTACACAAACTGAATCTATCAATCAATGAATTTTTTACAGTTTGCTTATTGTTACTAAGATTATTTTTAATATTGAATTAAAATAAAAAAGAAGGGATGTTGCGCATTCAAACTTTCGAATTCCAAAAAGAATTATAAAATATATTAATAAGATGACATCATCCTCCTAAACTCCCCGAAAATGACATATTATTTTAACTTCGTTTAGAAAAATAGATTGATGATACATAATGAAAAAAATTGTTATGCAATATATTAATAGATGATTGATATGTTTTAGTTTAGTTTAAATTAAAAAAAATATTATATTGATTACGTAATATAATTTATATTTTTTTATTTAAATTATTACAAAATTGGATTTAAGTTTATAGATTAATTATTATCAATATTTAGTAATGAATTTTAATTGAAATATACTATAAAGTTAATAATATTTATAATAAATAAACACAAATATTTAATTAAATAATATGAATGATGTATACTACTAATCAAACGTAAAAATCAACTTGTTATTGATTAATATCTTCAAAATTGATCAAATTATCAGCAATCAATACAATTATTAGTTCGAATGGTTTAATTGATTCATATTATTAATACAGTTTGAAGATTATCCTTTATTTCTATGATCTACATTAATCAATTTTAAATTATTCTAATTAATTTAAAGTCATTATGATCGCTTATTTCTAAATTTATTCTAATTTAATAATTTCAAAGTTTTTAATTTTTATTTTTTGTTTAATAAAATTTTGTATAATTAATTTTAAATTGAAAGAAAATGACATCATGTTAGTGATTATTATTATTATATTAGATGCTCGAATTCTTTTGGATTGATCGATTATTAAATTATCAAATTCTTTTAAATAGTGAAGATTATATTTAGTGTTAATTTGCTATAATAAATTTAAATTCAGGTTCATAGTTTAATTATTTCATATGAAATGTTACAAATATCATTTTTGAACAATATTTAAATGATGATAATCCTTAACTTTTTTCATTTTGATAATAGAGTTTCAAGTATGAATGATTTGTAAATTATAATATATTATTAATTAATGGTATCAAATCCTCTCTTTTAGGGCTATAATTAATTAAATATCATTCAAACCTCTTATGCCAGCTATAGTTGATTATTTAAAGAGCTTTGAATTATTTCAATTTTAGTGAAATCAAATTATATCAGGGAATTCAATTTAATTTTATAATTCCAAAATTTATTTTTAGATTTTTATTTTATTTATTGCATTGATTTATTACTTTTATTTAAATTAAATTATACAGTTCATTTCAAAATTCAATAAATAGATTTGATTACAAAATCTATATTGATATTATATTAAAATAAATTTTAATAAAGCTATAAATAATAACATGAAATATTAATCAATAGGTTCAATTGAGAGTATAATTATTATTAATTTTAAGCCAATCTCATCCATCTATGATTCAATTGAAGTATATATATTTTATTCAAACTAGATTTTATTCTTATTAAAAATGGAAACTGAGATAATTTATCATTTATTAAAGTAGTATATCTTGACTATAGTTTTAAAAAGTGGTGAGAGTGATTAAATATATAATTATATATATAATGGATATATCTAATATATAACAATGTTAATATCTAAAAACTTTTGGAACAAATTTTTAACCATTGAATAAATATTATCATTCAATCAACTAAAAATAGTAAAGCGTATTCATTTAATACTGATAATGCAAAATTTTCTAAATTTTCATAGAAGTCCCTAATATATATATTCATCAATATTTATCACAAATTGTGGTTTTTAAAAAATACATAAATTATAAGTTATTTTATCAAGATTGCCCGATGCCTTAATTTTATTAATATTATTAGATCATTTTTTGCGGGATATTTAATCTGAATCACATTTTCTAAATAAAAAAATAATTTTCATATTATTATCAAGTATCTAAGAATAAGAAGATTTGTTTGGTATATAGAAATTATCAATTAAAATATTAAGTAAACTTTCTAAACAATATTCAAAGATTTTATTAGTGGATTATTTATCACCTTATAAAATTGGATATTATTGTTAATTTTAATGCTATTCAAAGATTGAAGTATAGATTTTTATGATATTAACAATGGCTGAAAGGAGTACAAAATATTTCATATCTCATAAAATTCAATAATTTTCAGTACTATTTAAATATTAAATTGAACAAATTAAAATTTTTAATATATTCTTCAATAAACTACTAACTGATAATACAAAAGTTAGATAATTAAATATATAAGAAAAACTAATCAATTTATCAATTTTGATGGTAAAACAATATTTATTAATAATTTTCAATCAGTATTCATTGGAACATATTGTTAAAAATATAATAGAATTTAATATGTTATAAATGCTATATCAAGAAAAAGATTAGCTATAGATTTCATATATTATTTTTGAATTGATGTACAATAATAAATATAATCAAACATTCTTATGTAGCTAATAATATATTAAATTTACAGTTTTTTTACAATTATTTTTGTCATTATTTTTAAATTCTGAACTTTTTGAATAAATCTGTTTCAGAATAAAATAGTAAATATTGAGTAAGAATAAATTACTTAAAATTTTAATATTTAGTTATTATTCGCAGAGTTTTCAAATAACTAGAGCTATAATCAATTGAATTTATTTTTCCAAATATTGATAACAGTATATTTAATTTATTCAATTCACTAATTAAGCTCAAAATTTGAATTGATATTGACATTGTTCAAATTTGTGATTTTCTTGTAATTTTACGTTAGATTCAATTTTTATCTCATGTATTTATATTAAATATATATCATATCTTTACTCTTATTGATTGACTTTTATGACTGAATTTAATTCAAAATAAATCTTTGACAATGTCCTTAATGCTAAAATAAAAAATTTATAATGATAAATTATTTTTGAATGATTATATTTACCAAGGTATATATAATATTAATAATCATTTAAGGAAAATTTCATTAATATATTGACAAACAAAAGTTTATTAGTTATATCTCTCCTTCTATTAATTTCCATTTTTATTTTTCAATATTCAAATTTTTAACTATGAATTAGTTAAGATACTAGTTCTCCAAATTCTTATATATAACTCTATATTTATACTAACTTTTAATTTCTTAAGTAATTTATACTTTTAAGGTTAATTTACCTATATAAATAGCATTAATTTAGCTAATAAACTTAGTTCCTCTTCTTCCTCTCAAAATCTTACTATTTTTTTCTGATTATTGTTAATTACTATTATTTTCTGAGATTTGACACTATTCATATCAACACCACAATATATATCAATAATATCTACCATGTCATCTAATATAAATATATTAACTAATATATTTCAAATCTTAAATAGACTTATTGATATATTAAATTAATTATTTCATTCCTAATTTAAATGTTCTTTTGCACTATACCAAATTTAAACCTTACTACTCTCACAGAATTTGACAGTTATTAAAAACCTTTACTGAAAATGCATACTCTAAATAATGTCTGTAAGTAGCAATAAAAACATACTAGTATATTGTTTATGAAGAATTTGAAATATATTATATATTATATAGCTAAGAAAAACAGTTGTGATATTACACGCAATTTATATCCTTTTAAATTTGAAATGTATTGTTCTGTGGATTTCAATAATCAAATAATATTATTCAAATATTCTTTAATATAATTTTTTTCTAAATTAATATAAATTATTTTGAAAAATTTTTCAGTATTGTAACTATAATTATGTTAATTTATTCAAAAATAAAAAATAACCAGTTGCCATTCAACTTCATATTAAGATTGATTTTAATAATTCATGATTCACATACAGTTTTATCAAAGTTATTCTCTGATTTATTTTAATTTTTAAAAATAAGAATATTTAGTAATTAAAATATAGGGCTGAAAACATTGTTAACAATAATATATAAACTATTAATTGAAAATATAATATTGAATAATTTGAACAAAGTCTAATCTTTTTATTACTCAAAATTAAATTTTCAAAATGGTTCAACTGATTTTAAAAGATTGTAATTTGGTAAGCATAAATATATTAATTTATTAGTTTAAAAGCATTATTAATAGTCATAAGTTCTATAATATATATCTATAGATAACATTTGAATCAAACGGATTTTAAGTTTCAATAATTAGAAACAAATTCTAAAAAAATCCCATAAATTCAAATTATCTAAGAGTGATTATAACTTTGATTTTAACAATCAACAAACAATGATAAATATAAAAAAAATTCAATTAATAGTAAAAATATAATAGTAATAATAATAATTATAAAAATTAAAATAAAAATAAATAATAACATTAATAACAATTCAATATATTTATAAATCCTGATGTTTTTAAAAAATTTATCCAATATAACTATTCAATCGGGAAAAGAAGTCAAATTAGAAATTCATTCTCAAATCCTCAATTTTAAATTGTTGCCAAACGATACTAATAACTTAAATAAAATACAGTTTAAACATTTTACACAGTGGGAGCCTATTGACGATTTATTAAAGCTTCACAATCCTGAAAGTGAGGGAATATTGCCGAATCAAGTACTGGAATTAGTAGGTAGTTCAGGAAGTGGCAAATCGCAATTATTACTAGCTTTAATAATGATAGCGATATTACCATATCAAATTGAAGTATGTATAGAGTCAGATGAAGGTAATCCAATACCTATAAAAATTTATTTAGGTGGTATGAACGAAAAGGTGATATTTATTAATTTCAATAATCAGTTGAATTTATTGAAATTAAAATCCATGATTTTGCAACATTGTCAACTCTGTTTCCAACACTTTCATCTGTCCGTTAATTTGGAAGATTTCGAGCCATTGGTCCTTTATTGCTTAAAAAATTTAATCATATTTAACTGTAATGAGGTTGAAGATCTTGAAGGATGTCTAAATCATTTACAGAATCCCCAATTTATCCCTACTACTCAGGAGTCGGGTGTAAGATACGTGATTATTGAGCATCTCTCCCATATTTACTGGTCAATTAAGACAAAATCTAGTGATGAAGGCTCCAAAAATGAGCTTTTTCACTATCAACAACGCCAAATCATCCAACTAACCAAAATTATGAAAATGTATAATTGCTCCCTCATAGTGACAAATTGGTGTCTTATTAAAGTTGACCCTGAGTCGAATGCATCCAACCCTCAATTAGAACTCGAGCCCATTGATCCCCACTTCCCTTGGCGTGATCATATGTCATCCGCCTGGAGTGAATTCGTCAATTATAAAATTTATTTTCAGCAAGATTCTCAATTTGGTCAATTGGACTCTGAGGAAGCGTCTAAATTTCAGCTGAGACTGGTTAAACCTAAAGGATTTTCCAATTATACTCAACATTTCTATGTTGATAATTCTAAAATTTATTTTTAAAATTTGCTATTGAAATTATACATATTTTAACTATTATTCATTTTTAGTGTTAAATTCATCCTAATTATTTTATTTGCAAAAATATCAATTTACATATTGGTTATTATCAGAAATAATTGAAAAATATTTTAATAAAAAGATTAAATATGATTTTTTTTTCAATTTGAATTGAAATATATTTTATTTACAATTATTCTAATTTTTACAACTTAATACATATAACCAAAATCATTAATAGTCATTATACACCTTTAAATTATATATTTTTTAATTTCATTTTCAAATATATGTTTCATTATTACATATTAAGTTATAATTAAACAAATATAAAAATATGATCTATTAAATATAATTTCGACTTACATTTGCCATTTAGACTAAATATAAAATATTTTCAACATCAAATTCTTAAAAAAAGAATATCTAATATTATCATTATGAACTTATAAATTTAATGCATATAAAAGATTACATTAGAGATATATGCCTTATATTCTTAAGAATAAAATATACTTTTTAAAAATTGTGGTATAATGATCTAATCACTATCAACAACATTTCGAAAATAACTATTTTATATTAATATACATTTATAAAAACAAAATATTAACATATATGAATGTATGTTAAAATTATTAGGTTACAGGTCTATGGCTATATAGGTACAATAAATGATCATCAATTCATAAAAGCTTATTCATCATTAATGTTTAATTTAATACTATAGTATTAGCTATTTCTGAATCAATTAAATTTACAATAATAACTATATGACAAAATTATACTATATGCATTTAATGTGATATTCGATATTTAAAATAAAATATATTATGTATTCAACATAGATTCTATCAATATTAAAAATTGGATGTAGAGTGTAAAGAATAATATATCAGTATTATAATCAATTGATATTATATTGTAACTAAGGAGAATTTAATTAATTTTATATAAACTAGTACTAATTAAATTTTTACCAGACAGAAAATGATAAAGATTAATCTAAGCAATATTGATAAATAAACTAAGAGTAAACTAAAAAATAAAAGTTAATATAAGAATTTAAGTTTTGCAAATTTCAATTCTCTTAAATAGAACATAAGAGAAATAGATATAAAGGAATATTAAGAATGAGCACAAGAGAAAATAAAAAGTCAAATTATAGAGTAGAATAATAGTTTATAGAGATAAAAAAGGAAACCAACAATCACATTTCATAATTATTGAGAACTTGGGATACTTGTAATTCAGTTAAAAGTATGGATAAAGTACTCCGAAAAGAATAATAAAAAAGAAAAAAAAGTAAATCAAGATGAAAAATATAGAAATGGATTTAAAAGTTTAGAAGATATTGTTTGTAAGAGGAGTGAGGAGGGGTCAAAATATATACTATAACAGTGAACAAATTCCTTATGTCGGTTTAGATTAAGGTAATTGATTTGAACAAGAGTTGTGTATTTAGGCCTTAGACTTGAGATTGTTACATAACCAGTCCAAACCTTCATATAAACCATCACCGCTAGTAGCGCAAGTGGCGTAGATGAACCAATTGCGTTGTCTGAGGGAGTGAAGACCGAGTTTATCGGTTAATTCATTAATGCTCATAGCATTGGGAAGATCTTGCTTGTTGGCGAATACTA
>JNEM01014008.1:0-17754 GCA_000697335.1 Conidiobolus incongruus B7586 | reverse complement strand
ATTAAAACCAATAAATTTATAACTTATCTTATTTAAAATTTAAGTTTTAATATATTAACCAATAATATATTAAATATAATTAAGTTTAACTTATTATTATTAGATAATAAACTTTTATTATATATCTTAATTTAAATAAATTTAATCAAAAATTATTTAAATTATAGGTTAATATATAAGTGATTTTTATTTTATAATTTACTTTTATAGATTAGTATATAATAAATTAAACTTTTAAAAGACTTTCAATATAGAAAAAATTAGAAAAAGCTATTATATCTAATATACTTATTAAATTACAATTTATATAATTATAATTGTTTTAAGCAATCAAAAAATATGCTTGAAAGAAAAAAAATAATTACAAATAAATTAAATTAGTTGGTAAAACAATATATTTTAGTTTTTAATAAAAAAATTATTTTTTAAATATTAGAAGCTTGTTAAAAATATAGCAAAAAGATTTATTAATAATAAAAGAGAGTATTAGTCCTATATTATATTATAAAATATATATTAATATATTTATTAAATTTTAATATTAAAACTATGACATTAATTAATTTTTGTACTAATATTATAAATTAATTAAAATTGAATCAATTTCATAATAAATTTTATTGAAAATTGATAAAAGTCTGTTGTTTTGTTTCAATATAAAAAAAATCAATTGTTAAGATAATCTTAAAAGTATTAAATAGAAATTGTATAATATTGATTTTTGTTTATGTTAGCCAATCCAAGGACAGAGTGTTGGTGGCACATTGAAGTATTCAAGTCCTAATGATCTGAGGTAAGCTGCTGACAACGAGGGGTGAGCACTCGACAACTTAAGCAATAATCAGTTGAGCGTATGTTCGTTCAAATGGTCGTTGATAATGGATATTAATGATATATTATACATCATTTTGTAAGAATAGAAAATGCGGATAGTATATTAGAGAATAGCAACAGGCAATGATTAGTAATAGCGGAAGAAGGAACGGAAGTGAGTTTGTCCTGAGTGTGTGTTAGGAGGGTGCATTTTGCGTTGTAGTGGTATTAGGAGGAATTGTGGAACTTTGCACATTATTAAGGAATTTTGGATGTGAAAACAAGGACACATGTTGACATTTCAGGATTGAAATTTTTTACAAATGAATTGGATTGGTGATTTTTGAGAAAAATTACATATTTGGTTGGATTTAATGAATTAGATCGAATAAATTTTAATAAGCGACCAGCCAATATTGCCAACCAATCCGAGTATTGGCTTTTGATATTTAAGAAAAAGATAAACATGAACATCCGACAAAAATCTATTTATAATATTTTCAGTTAAATCAAAACTATAATACCCATATTTTAAATCAATATTTATTGATTCTGTTAACAATGATTTGAACTATTTATATAGTATGATATTTAATGATAATGGTATAGTTTGATAAATAGAGTTTTAATTTTATTGGTTGGAAGAATTCGATATTCGAATATTTTGATACTCCTAAAATCTTTACTTATACAATATAAATATTTTGATAAATTTAAAATATAATCTTCAATGATACAATTGATAGTATTTATGACAAATTTTAATTTCAAATAACGCATTAAACTGCTGATATATAACTCAAACTATAGCATTAAGTGAAAATATATATTAAATTAAAAATCATTATAGAATATGAAATCTTAATAAGCTAAATTTTTTAAATTTTATAATGTTTTAGGAATCATTATATGATATATATAACAGATAAATTTTGATGAATTTGACTAATTGTTCTGTTTGTTTAAATTGAAGATTTAGATATTAAGACTAATATATCATTCAATATCAAAGATAATCAAAAAATAAAGAATACTCAATATTTAATATACATTTATGTTTGATAGCAAAAAGCTTTCTGATATTCAGTTAATATATAAAAACCTTATAATTATACATTATAATAATAAATATTATAATAATACTGTTACAAACTTGAAGCAGGATAAATTCCTATTTTAAGTGTCTACAAGTAATTTCGGTTATGAAATAAATAAATTAATAATACATAGAATTAACTTTATTTCTAATAGTTTGGTTATAAATTTATATATCTAAATATTATTCAAGTATTATAATATGCTAAGTATTAAAAGTTCAGTTACAATTGAATATAGTTATATTTTGAAAAATCTCTGGATTAAATCCCATTCAACTGATCTCTAACAATTTCCTCTAAAATCATATAAATTATTACAGTAATTTTTTGGATTCCAGTTTTTAATGACTGTTATAAGTTATTATAATGGTATTAGTGTATGAAATTGTAATTGGCATTAGATTAATGTTATAGAATATTTAAAAGCATTATTTTGGTTTAATTATTTATTATTTGCCAATATATAATTTTACACATTATATTAAATATTATTAATTCTGAGTGATTGTTCTGTTATAATACTCAATTTTTAAACAGAATATATCAAAAATATTGAGATTGAGAAAGAATTATGATGTATAGCTAATAGCATAATTATTCATTAACAACAAAATTATAATTATTCAATTTTTGTTAAATTACATATAATATATTATTGACGGGTGTATATTTCTGCTATAATAACGCTTGAGATTATTTTAAATAGTTTACAAATTCTATATATTATTTAAAAATCATTGACATTTATCCGATTCGTATATTACCATATACGAGGAGTATCTCTGTAAGTTATAATTTTCAAACTTGAATTCTAATTTGTGTCAATTCATAACAGATTCTAAATTATGTTCAATATTGATAAGTTTGACTAATAGTGTTTTAAAAATTCAATTAAAATTTAATAATTCCGATTAAAACCAATAATATTTCAATATTAATTTTCTAATTGAAACTTTTTTTAATTAATAAAATTTTTAAAAAAAATATTTAATAATCAAAATCAGCAAATCAAATTTAAGTTCTAAATACTAAAACAAAATATCCTCAAATATGAATAGTAATTCTGATCACAGCAACCTTGATGAAAGATATACTAATGCTCTTAGTGTTTATAGTTACTAGAATATCTGGTTTGATATTTATATCCATTTATTGATTATATTGGGTAAAAATTAATTAATTGCCATCGTGGTATTATTTTTATTTCATTCACAATTACTTTGAACAATATTCCATAAGGTGATTTAATATTATTAGAAATTTTTTTTCCTAGTTCCTTACAATATAATTATAATGCTTCCTAATTGATGTGACTAGGATTATTTAGCACATTATTTCCATTATGTTATGCAAGGCTTTTATTATAGTTACTGAGCCTAGAGAGAGTATAATTGGTCTTTTTTAAATTTAAACTACCTGTCCTATTTTGGATTATTATATTTACCTTACTAATAACTCCAAGTTTATTATTAAGTGAAGAAAACATTGCTTTGGTAAGTCAAATAGCTTCTTCAGTTGAACTGTATTGAATCTTATAACTTACAACAGAATCATGAATATTTTACACTAGCTATATGATAATAACTATCCCAGCTTGTTTATTGTCTATATTGCCTTATATGGAAATTGTCAATTCTTGATGACAGTGATTAAAACAATTATAACTTGATGTTGAAAAATCTAAAGCTTATAGGGAGTGCAGAATAATTATAGGCAAATCAATTATTTTTATAGTGCTTTTTGTTGTAATATTGTGGAAGACTATTTATTTGGACATATGGAGTCATGACAAGCAACTGTAGAACTTGGTCAATAGAATCTTTTGCTGTTACAATTATTATATTAACAGTTTAAGTTAATTGTTTTACTATATTATTTATCAATAAGGAAGTGAACAAATATTTATTAAAATTCTTAAACCCATTTCAATTGAAAGTTTATCCCCAATAAATATACTATTCAGTATTAAAGTACAATATATTTTCCTCTTCAATTATTTATTTGACAATAATTTCCTGAAATTATTAAGTTGGTTGGAGTTTCTCTAGTTTTCTTTTTGTAATTTTTATTATTTTCAAATTAAATAAATTCAAATATATTAATTATAAATATTGAAAATAACTATTAAAATAATCTTTTTACAGTTAATATAAAACTATTAAACTTTTAATCTTCTATGAATAACATGAATAAATTTTCTTCATTGTTTACTATTATCGAGGTATATTATAGTTTTGATTTTTAAATTATTTATGTTTTATCATTATCAGATAAAGAATTAATTATTAGAATTATCTATTTATCTATATATTGAAGAAATAAAAATCTAAATTAAACCTATTATGAATTCCAATATTGGAACTATATAGTATTAAATTTTGATTGAATTTTATATAATCGGAAATTGTCATATTGGAAAATGTATTTTGATATGTTCGTTTTTATAATATGATATTTGTTGAGTTATTTTCAACAAGAACCAAATTATTATCAAGGTTTAATATTGAATTTTATTAACGAATTAACAATATAGTGAAGTAATTGAGCAATATCATGAAACATTCATGATTGATACCAACGAGTACTTGCGGAAATTAACTGTAAAATCGAAAGTTGACTTGGTGAGATTTTTTCTGAGCGGATTTAAAATTGAAGATAGTTATAATAATTGGTTGATTTTGCCTCAAGTTGAGTAGATTTTGAAGAGATTAGTAAATAATTAAACAATTATTCCTTATAAGACCAAATATGACAAAATGTGTATTAATTATCAAATAAAATATTATTATATATTTTATCATAAATTTTATATTGCCACAAATAATTCATAATAGAATTTTATTAATGACTGATATGTACATAATTCAATAAAAAATGAATTTTTGTAATTAGTTTTATAATACAGATTTTAAATGTAGAATAATTTTAAAGTTATATTGAGTTCATAAAGTTGAGTTCCAATGACCCTACAGAGGGTTATATTAACGCTTTGTGAATTATTTTTATTATTAATGAAATATTTGGTTTACTATTTACCATAATTCTGATAAATTTACACTTCAAAAAAAATCAAGTGTTGTCATCGTGATAAAGTTATAACTCGAGTGACAGTTTTTTCCATTCTATTGCTAGTGGAAGTCTTGTATTACGTGGTTTATTCACCCGATTTCCCTGTTATATTTTGGAGTAACATCCTAATTGGTGCGGTTACGATTTTTTAGCTAATAATTAAGCAATTATATATTCGGATTGTTCGTTATGAGTATTAAGACTTGAGCGGGTATTTTTAATCGATTTTATAAAATTACTTACCTTATTTTGAATAATATTGTTAATTATAATGATAATTTCAACTCTAACGATTAGGATTTATAATATTGCTCTAGGGAATCAGGTAATATCGCTCATTGAACTTCTATGCGTTTTAAATCTATCGCCACAATCTAAAGGTTTCCTTATCACTGGTGTTATAATAACCATTATTATTTATGTAATAACCATTGTATGGTATATAACCCTTTTGATATTCTTTTGTAAAGAATGCACAAATCAACTCAGATTCAATATGGATAAATCTAAAATTTAGAGTGAGTGCAGAACATGAATATTAAAAACAATAATGTTTTTAATTCCATATATGATAAAGCACTCAGGTAAACCTTTCGTTTGGATTTATGAAGGAGTTGCTAGAAATAGACGTATTTAATCGATGGAATATATTTCTATATTATTACCCTTTACAGCGATAGTGAATTGTTCAACGGCTCTATTTACGAATAGTGATATTGATAAAGATTTCATAGTATAATTTAATATTATTAAATTCAAATTATTCAAAAATAATGTTCTAATAAATGATATAAAAAATAATTTTCTAGATTGGTTTTTAAAATTTCACAAAATTAAATTGAAAAATTAATAATTTCAATCTTCAAGTATTTATTACAAGATTATTACATAAAATTGATTATATTTTCAATATCTTAATGATAAATATATCATTATATGATTAAACTTTTATAAATTTAGGAATATATATCTTTGAAATTATACTTTACTAAAATTCAAGCTTCAAAATATCAGACTTAAATTAATCATACTAGAATACAAGTGGTTTTATATATTTTTTCTCCAAAAATTAAAATTATATAATTTGATCTATAAAATTTATACATGGAATTTAAGATATAGCCTATTTAATTAAGTGAGATATATTCATACCGTTTTATTTATATAATGGTATAAAACATATTATTACTTTCATATATCTTAAATTCCTATTAAATATTCATTTCAAATATAATTACATGTCTTAATTTTACTACTATTATCAATTTTCAAATTATTTACTAGGTTATAAACATTTATGTAGGATACTAAAAATGACTAATGGTTGAATTGATATAATCAATCACATATTAAAAAGTTTTTAATTACTAGTTTAGTGAAATAAAATAATTTTTTAAAGTACAGGTTGTAACTTAGGATTGAATTTAATCACCCGAGTTATTTTCAATTATTAACATATTCAAAAAATAAATATACTAAATAATTGAGTTTGATATTAATATTTCTTTTAAATTGTATATTATTCAAGATAATTTTAAATTTAATTGTATAAAAAATATTTAAAAATTATATTTTTTTAAAATATAAAATAATTTTATAAATTATATTAAGAATAATTCTCTCAATTTAAAAATGTTAAATTTTATTAAATTATTAATAGAATTTTAATTATTAAATTATATTAAGTGATGAGATTATTATTAACAAAGCTCAAAAAAAATATAAATTAAATGATATAATATGCTAATTCAAATATCATATCTGTTATTACAGTGTTTGAACAGAAGAAATTCGAATTGAAATATCAAGTGATTAATTGAGATATAAATTCTAATAAGGTATGAGGTAAGAATTAATGTTTCAACTTTCTATTTTATAATAGATGATTTATTTACAAGTTTGTATACTCAGAAAATAAAGGATTGATAAATAGATATAGACCAAAAATTTAACACAATCTATCCGAATAAAACTTAAAGAACTTTAGATTATTTCTAAAATAAATAGTTGGATAAGTTTACATTATTATACATACACTAATAGTTATAATAATTAAAAAAATGAATTAAAGGATCACAGCTATCATTTATTGACCTTATTAACAGTTTCTTCCCACTGTATTACAAGTAGTGGGTTGATGTTTCGCGAAGTGTTGACTCAAGTGCCTTACAATATCTTTAAAGTGCATCCCAATTAGTACAGTTAAGATATTCTAGCTAATTAGTATAAGACATCGTGTTCTGGATATGCACTTGTATTTCTGAGATTTGGGAGAGTGTTCTTGATATGATAGTGTTTGATAGAAAGATATTTCTTACATTTCAAATAAATACTGCAATATTACTCAAAGATCCAAACTATTTAATTTCATTTTAAACATAACTCTGGAAAACCAAATATTATCACCTATAGTAATAGTATATTTTGTAAAAATTCTCAAGAATCCAAAGCTTTCTATATATTAGTGTTAATATCTGTCTTCTTAAGCATTATATGACCATGTTATATTAAATGACGATTACTTACTCTCAAATAAGTAATGTTGAAACATTTCCAACTTAATATCCGATTATTCAAATTGTATCAAGGATGTAGGAGTATTATTTAGAAATCATCTATGTTTATGAAATCATATATTACACTCAACTGCGGAATAACTTTCTGATGGATTTACGAAAGAGTCACTTGGAATCGATTTACTTGGACTATGGGACATGTAACTAAGTTAATATTTTCATTGTCTCTCATACCACATTATTTTACTCTATTAAATAGATTTTAAGATATTATTAAATATTTTGTGCTTTTAGTAAAATTAATTATAACCAAATAATTATTAATTATTATTATATTATAATATAAGGAATAAAAAATATCTTAGAAATATTCTAAATAAAATTATAATAATATTTTTAAGTAATTAATTCAATAATTAAATACTTTGATATATTCAAAATGATATAATTCATTAAAATTATAAAATTAATAATTCAAATTACATTGATTAATCGGTAATTATTTTTAATATTAAAAATGAATATTCGATGAATTACAAATTAAGATATATTGTTATTAATATATTAATGATAATGTATAATTTATTATATATCATTACTTCAGATTGACACAATCATCTCATGTGGGCATAATTTTATTATTAATGTGCATGATAGAAATTACAATGTTTAAAATTTTTGCTTAATAACAATAATTCACAATTATATAAATTCGATTTTCTTAAAAATTTAATGTATAATATAGTCCACTTTTATTATATATTATAAATAATAACCCACACATATATATATATATATATATATATCTGTATTTCAAACAATAAATTATAATAATTATGGTCACTAAAGATATTTTGATTTTTGAATATCATATCATATCATATCATATGTACGACAATATGATTCAAATATATTTACAATATAAATTTCAAGATTAATGAAAACTAGTATATTAATAATTAAAGTACTTTTCTCATATGTCATTAAATACTCAAGCAGTTATTTGATTTTTACTTTATATAATTATTAATAACGAAATCAATCCAAATATTAATATAAAATTTTTAATATATTATACAATAAAATACAGTTATTTTCTTTATTTATTAGAACTATTCAAGTTAATCAAATTTGTACATTATATTATTTAATATTTAATTTATAGTAAAATGATCTTGAGTGGCTTAATTCAAATTAGTAACATGACCAAATATATTGATTGATAGATAATACAGCTCAATTGTAATATATTTTTTAATAAAATTTATAAAATTCAATTCTAAATTTCAATATATTCAATATGCATTTAATAGCATCGTACAATGAGAATATATAATATGATAATATTGATTAAGAAATAATACTAAATAAAATAATATTATTTTATCGGTAACAATTTGTATTTTGCACTTAATATCCCTTATTAAATATATTAATAACATTTATGATTCAAATGACATGATATCAAAATGTTAATTGAATATTATTTACTTTTTAATTTAAAATATTTTTAATATTGAAATTTCAGATAATTGATTAAATAGAGGTAAATAGTGTTCATAATTGTTAAATTAAAAATTAAAAATTTCCCATTATATAAGTGGTAATTTATTAAATAATTAGGGTTTATATTAATATTATTAAATTAAATTATTAATTTTACCATTTTGAAATATTGTCGGAATTATAGAGAAGACTTGAGTTCAGTATTTGATTAATTATAGCATTTTTACATATTTTGTATTGTTTCAATATTGGTACGTTTAAAATTAATCTGGTACATTGTTGATGAAATTGGATCACTCTTTTCCAAATCTTGAATGCAGTCCAAAGATCTCAATGGGCTAAGCTTCAGCACCAATATTGAAAGACTAGCTTGACTGACAGTTATATAGTAACAAGATTTATTTCTAGCAGTATTGATGTTTCAATTTATCTTTACATATTATTCAGGGAATTTGAAAGTCTCTTAATCCAAGCTATATATCAAAATATCCACAAACACTATATATCTCTTATATTTATTATTTGCTATAAATTATTATTTTTTATGGAAAATATTTTTTATATTAAGTAATTTTTTTAAACTATAATAAAACCATTTTATTATAGCAATCTTATTTTTAATATTGATATATTTGCTAGTTTATTTTATCATTTGTTAATCTTAAATTATAACAATAAAATGATATCATAATATATAATAAATAAATATGTTTTTTATATATTAATACATATTTTGAGCTTACTTTTGATATTTGAGAAATTAAGGTTAATATATATTGTTGATATATAATGTTTCTTATATCAATTTTCTTATTGACATTATTTGCTTATATTTTATTATAAATATTAGAGAAATTATGATCCCTTTTAAATTTATCTGAAAATAAATATATTAATTAAAAAAAATGATTTATTATAAATTGTAATATTATAGAAATAGAGTGCCAGAACTTTTTTCAATATATAATACTTAAAAGTAAATACATTATATTGAATTTTAAATTATATTTGAATATTATAATAAAATTCACTAACTTATATCTTTTACAAATAATAATTATAACTATAATTAGTTTTTTAATAATAATTCAGCTATATATAAGAATTTATTATTCAGATAATAAAGCTAAAATACCCTTATCTTTTTTAAAGAATTAATTTAATTCAAATATATATTATTTTTCTTAATTTTTCTATATTAATATGCATTTTATGATTGAAAAGAAAATCAGTTTTTTTGGAATAATAATTGGTATTATATTTAAAATATTCAAACTAGTCTTTAATACCTATTATTTTAAGTTTTTTAATTTATGTTTCAATATTTTAATATAATTTAATTTAATATATAATAATCTATTTACTTGAAATAAAATATATATTTTAATATTACTTTATTTTAAAAGAATTAATCTATTATTATAAGGATATAAAAAATTAATATTTCTATATATCCCATAGTATTAGTTAATTTATTATTGCTATTTTATGCTATTTTTCTGAATTATAGTTTCTTTTTTTTAAATTTTCTATTGAATAAACTAAAGACAGTTTAAATAATATTTTAAATAATACTGAATATTTTTATTTAAGCTAATCAAATATTTTTCATAATTAATAATTATTTCAAAAGATATTTCTTATATTTTATGTTTTTATTAGTATAAAAACAATATTTTAAATTAAGTTTTGATCAAATAATATAAATGATTTTATATTCCAAAAACTATTTTTGAGATATTATTATCCTTGTCTAAAATTTATGTTTTTAATATTTTTGAAAGTTTTTTATATTGAATATTTTAATAAATCAGGCTAAATATTCCTTGTTATTTAATTAGCTAATTTTTATATATAAAAATTTATATAAAACATAAATCCACTTGTAACTTAAAGGTTTTTAAGCTTCCTAGCTTTATCCTAATAATTAAGATTACCTAATAACATTTTACATTATATTCTATTTTTCAAGTAAAAATATAGTCAGAATTCTTCATATTTTACTAAAGATTTTTAATAATATATTAAGTTTTGTATAGTTCCAAATTAAATACGAATAAAATAAATCTAAGTATATGTGCTGAAAATAGTAATTTATTTAAGGCTTTTATTAAATATTGCTAGGTGTGCTCAGTACCAGTTGAAATTCCAGGAATAATATAAAAAATAGTTTTCAAGTTTTATACTTGAATGATAAAAATTATTAGACTAAATTGATTCCAGAAAATATCTGATGATTTTTGATAATTGTTGACATCACAGGATTTATAAAGTTAGAAATACTTTATTGATCGGAAAATGATAAGGAGTGTAAATATTATAATTATTATATCATAATATAAGAGCACACTAAATGATTATGGTAAGAGCCTTCAAGTTTATAAATGTTTTTAAAATGGGGCTAATGGTATTATATTGAAGATATAGTTTAGTGTTGGGAGAGATTATTCAAGTCATAATCACTATTATGATCTTTCGGTTGTTGAAACTAAATCTCAGTTTCGGAATCAGGTTATATAATCTCGATTGGAATTTATTATTTTGATACTACTATAAACCTGAATTTATTATTGGATTGTATCATATTATTAAACATATTAGTTATAGTCAATAAAGTTAAATTTATTTTTTGTTTAAGGTTTAAAATTAATTTATACCTCCTTATAATAACAAATTAATTTGTAATATTTTATAGTATATTTGAATTCCGACTTTAAGACATTGCGTTATATACTCTGATAAAACTATTCTAAATTATAACTATTAAGAACTATTGGAAACGCAACTTTCAAATCTAAATAAACTAATATTTATTATATAACTTATAGTTATTAACACTATAAATTCTTATCAACAGCATACATACATACATAACATACATATATAAATCAAATTAAGAAATTTCCTAAAACACTCTTTATTAATCCTTAAATTGATTCAAATTAGATAATAGTTAAGTTGAACAAATTTAGAAATTGGATTGGTTCAATTTATATATATGAATTTGGAAGTAGATTGCGAAAAATTGGAATTTTGGTGAATTTGATCGAGATTTTTTTGATGATTTTGTGATTTGGAAAATTCGGTTATTGATTTATACCCTTGGGATACACAAATAAGTAATTATTAATTTTAAAAATTATTATACTAGATATCAAAGTATAAGATATAATATCAAGTATCAAATTAAAATAAACTTGACAAATTCTAGACCATTTCTAAAAAAATATAAACTTAGTAATATCCAAATTAACAAATTACAACTATACCGCTACCAATGACGAGTACTTTATGTAATTTAAATATGATATAAGACACACTGATGATCTCAATACAAATTAGGAATTTCCCAATTTAGATTAATATCGGTCCTAGATCGTTACTAAATTAGGATATTTTAATTTTCTTTAAATTGTTTGATTACCCCATTTTCAACAAGTGTAAATCGCGATGATGATTGGCTAATGAAGGAATTTTGGTAAATCAATTATTCAGATTTAGTAGGAGTGGGGGGGGGAGTATTTGATACCAATAATTGGATTTTCTTAGGAATTAAATAACACTAAAGTTATTACAATACCCTCATTTCAAAAATAATCAATTTTAAAATTTTTTGAGAATTAATTAAATATAAATCATTGAAAAATGAATTGAATTTTTGAAATATTGGAATGATCTCGGTTTAAGGTGAAGTCAATTATGTATGATGGGCTCAACGAACTCTTGACCTTTCAAGTAATTGAATTAGGAGTATGGTGATGAGGGACTGTTGTTAACACTCATAATCATATTATAAATGGAGATATTACCAAATTTAGTTCCATATTGTACTTAATCCCACAAAATTTTGTAAAATTTAAAAATTAAATTAATTAAAATTAAAATGATAAAACTGGATGGAATTTTTTGAGTTAATTAGTCCTTGATTTCCACTTACGCTCATTATTTGTAAACTTTTTAAAATTGAAATTAAATTATTAGTGTGATATAAATATATTTATTTAATATAATTGTTTCTTATCATTCTTTGGTTACTGTTATTATTGGGTATTGTTTACTTGTGTCTGCTTATATACATTTTCATATACTTCTTTAATTTTTAATGAGCACTGATAACTCAAAGACGAAAACCTTTAAATTTATATTCACTGCTAAACAGCCGCGAAAGGCCAAACCTCTCTCATGTCCCAGGAAAGGTGTATTTAGACCTCACACTATGAAACTTCCAAAGGATAGTAAGCCTAAGCAAACTAATAAAACTCCAAAATCTGAGAATACTTCCTCCAATGAAAATATTCAAGTTGCAATAAAGCATAAGACGAAGTGCGATAACAATAATCACCATCGTATAAACCTTGACTACTATGAAATGCCGTCTCCCCTAAACTTAAGAATGCAGAATAATCCACAGATACAAAAGTTAAGAGCATTCATATTTACCCATTTTTCCATTAGTAAAGGCACTTTGAACGAGGGTCAAATCACACAATTAACAAATTTGATACCGGCATGGGAATTCAGTATAATGGAGCGACTGCTCGCAAACTCTCTAGAGATTCCCCTACATTATCCCTACGATCCTCCCGAGTATAGAGGGCCTGCTCACAATATTACGAGTATGGGGTTTACTGATGAAAATATTTTAATAAGACCTCAGATGATTCAGATAAGGGATGCTCTGGAGCCATTAGAAGTACATTTACTCAATTTGTTTTTTAAGTATTCCAATCCATTCTTTACCGTAATACATCCAGACTTTTTTGAATATAGACTACGACACCACTGGAAACGTGTTGAGTTTCAAGCACTCCTCTCAGTAGTGCTCTGCGTTGCCTGCAGTTATCTTGCTGTTGAACCATTCCATTTACCCGTGAACTATTCACACCTGGCAGAGTTCTACTACGAACGCTGCCAAAGTTTGTGCTCGTTGATCGACTGCACCAATCCAGCTGTAGCACGAACTCGTATTCAAATCTTATTAATATCGTGCCAATTGGACTACGCCAAATGCCCTCAAATATTCAGCGAAACCAACGAGCTCGCAACAATGCTCGGATGGTTTGATTTGTACTCCAAATCCACTGAAGAAATCTTTCTGACTAAACCCAATCCTGAGGATGTGGTTGGTGTCTTAACGTGGGAGCAGGATATTGTATCTTGGATGTTTTTAATTTTCTATTCTAGCATTGTTCTCAATGTTAAAATGCCCATTGAACCTTTTCGGTTCGATATGCCTCTGCCGGACATTCTTCCGGCGTTACATGCTCTATTCACACAATGTAACCCTCGCGGATGGACGGGATCTTTGGAAGCGCGTCTCTCCTACTATATGTATCTTGGATATCCAATTTTCGATCGCGTCCGATTGTACAACCACAATACCATTTTGCAATACGGTGCGGGTTATTACCCATCCACCAAGCACTTGGAAGAAATCAATGCCATCAAGCACAGCTTGAACGAATGGAAGGACAAATTCATCCAATTTACCCAGAGCTGCCACTTCAAGCCCAAGGAACTGGCCATGGTTACCGGTATACACTTCTACTATCACCACACTATTCTCCAGTTCCTCATGCCGCACTTGCCAGCAGAAGCTCGTCAACTTGAGGACCCCAAATACGTCAGCCTGTATACCGAATTCCTGCTGAGCTGCACATCCCTATCCCTGCTCATGACCTGCCAAGGCATCTGGATGATTCTATACGGCGGCGGAGTCAAAAATTTCGTACTCTCCATCGCGCTGAGTGGCGTTCGTTTATTCCTTCACTTCAGCGAACTAATTCACCTGGATCCCAAGCTCACAATCCTCGCTGAACTTTCTCATATTCTCCACCAGAACCTGATAAAGCAGCTGAAATCCTTCCTCAACTTCAGTTTCCAGCGCCTCCTGAATGAGACTTTGGTTCAAAAACGATCCCTCATCTTCTGGTTAGAACTCAGAAGGGATCAACCTCTTGTGGATCTCTACTCCGGCTTCCGAACCCGGTCTGGATGCCTCCCCCCGAAATTGAGCAGTCATTCCAAATTCGAATTGTTGAATTAGTCTATCACTTAAAAAATTTCATTAATATATTTAATATATAATCTAAATTTTTGAAATTTTAAAGTTTGATAAATCAAAATATTTTTACATTTAATTTTCTTAATTAGTCAAAAATCGAACAATTGATAACATGAAGCAAAAATTATCTTGATAATTCAGTTCCATCCTAATTATTCACAAATTACTCAAAGTTAATTTTTTTCCATTTTATCATTGATCTTGGGTAAATTATTAGTGAAAATTGTTGATATATATTATTGGTTATTATTCTAGAACAAAAATGAAATTTTATATTTTAAATTGTATATTGTTTTAGAATATAGTGTTAAAATTTTTGAAATTTTCAATAATAGAAATTGTATTAAAATTTCTTATTTATTTTATTATAAGTATCAATGATCAACAGAGAGCGTTTTTAATATGTTAATAATACTTTATAATATAAATATCAATGAATGATTAATAATCATATTATTTCATTTTTTTTCATTCATAAATTACTATATTTTTGAAATATGATTTTTCATTTCGAATTGAATATTTTTTTTTCTATATACCTTGAATTGATTGAATAATCAAATAATTTATTAAAACTATAATTTTGAATTTATATTAGCAATATATTATTCTTTTTTCAAATATCAATTTCATTTTTTAATTATTTCAAAAATATAATTTCGATTTAATGTATAGCAATTTAATGAAATATTTGTTATTACCAATATTCATAGATAGTGCAGTAATACAATTTACAATCATTGCTTTAGCTAACATAATAATGGAAACATATTTCATTATCCAAGTTCTTTTCACAGATAGTGATATTGTAGATAAGGATGGAAGGTCTATCAAACCAAATTATCACATATATGGGATAATGGAAAATAGAGGTTTATCAATAATTGTTCAAAATTATGTATACACCTTGGAGATTTCAGTAGTGAACTTCAATTTCTTTAAACCCTGCTTAAGCCTAAATATTATAATATTTAACTATAACAATATAGTCTATATATATATATATATATATATATATATATGATCACAATGTTAAAAGTATTACAATTGTGCCAATATCCTCGCATCTGATGTATACTTGAACACACATACAACTTCAAGTATGCACACTGTATAATTCACAAGTACTTTATTTTAAAAACGCAGTATCAATTCCAGAATCATAACTATACCAAAATACCCTAGCTAATATAGGCCAGACAAGATACATAGAAAAACAAACAATAACTTATATTCAATGCTCAAAAAATTCACCTAATTCACCAAAGATGTGACAGCCAGGGAATTCACGAAAAAATCGTAAGCCCAGCTATATGGATATATTTTTAACAGGATGCATGCCACAAGGACAGCTACACCACAGAATATGAGACTATTACTTGCTATAAAACAAATCTGACCGTTACCAGGATTAAAATTTTATCTGAATCTGGTTCAGGTTTTGATTTTATACCCAAGATCACAAGCAAAATTGATGTGAATACCCATACTATCAATCCCGCCACTAGATATACAAATTGAAATTAATTACCAAATACTCAATTCAAATCATTCCAATTTTGATTTTTTGACTAATTTGATGATATTTTAATATTAATTTTTATAACTAGAACTAAATATTTTAAACTTTTGGTAAACCTCAATATAGAAATTTTAAATTATATAATATTTTTATTAGTTGATAATCCATAGAAATCTATCAATTCTATCTGTTAGGTATATATTTTTTATTTTATTGTCTTTAGAATAAAAATTATTTATAAATTTATGATTGATTTTATTCTAATATTAGTATAGAAAATACATAATGCCAAAATTAAAAATAAAAATAAATAAAATATTAATTTATAGTTTATTAACATTAGTATAAAATATAAAATTAATATTGTTTTTTATTATTAATAGCTCTTTACTATACTTTTAATAAGCCTTTAACATCTAAAAACAATCTCTCTATTATAGATTGAAACTTTATATTTTACAAACTAGTTCAATTTATTTGAAAAGATTTTTTGCCAATATATATTTTAAATGCCTAAAACAATTATTTTACATTAGCTATAATTTGGTGAATATAGTAAACATGACAGCTTTCTCTAATTTTTTTTATTGAAAAATTTTTTAAAAAGTTAGCTTTGAGTCTTTTATAGTTATTCTATAAATTAAGGTATTTTTAATTTATAATAAAAATAATTATTAAAAACTATTATATATAAATAATTAAATTAATAATTATAATTTGATTGATTTATATTTAAAAACTAAATATAATAATTAGATATTATAATAATCTTTTTTAATAATTAATATTTCCTTATTAATAAAATATTTATTTATTAAATTATATAAAAAATATAATTATAATTTAAAATTTTATTATATTTAAATATAGGGTTTTAAAAAAAAGGCTAAGTTTTATCAAAATAAATTATTATATTAAAATCTTTATATTTATAGCTATTATAAATAATATTATTTGAAAATAGCTATTTTAGGTTTTTTATTTTTTTAACTAAAGGTAATTTTGTTTATTAATTAATCTAAATATATACTTAAATATATATATATATATTATTTATTATTAATATTATTCAAATTTTTGGGTAATTTTTTATTTTATATTAAAAATCTATTTAAATATCTTTTTTTAATTAATTAATATTTAGATATTAATAGAAACTTTTATTAA